>PVKS010006804.1:0-76315 GCA_004027875.1 Aplodontia rufa | reverse complement strand
GCCTTGATATAAAATTGTTCTGATCACAATAGAAGAGCAGAACTAGGTTCCCTAGGGTGGTGGTCTCAACTTCCTTTTGCAGGAGAATCACATCAGCAGTCACACATGGAAGCAGTGAATGAAGGGTCTCCAGGGGCAATGTTCCTCCCCTGGCAACTTTCTAAAGTCCAAGTTCAAAGACAAGGAGCCTTGAAGGGAAAGGGGGAGCTGAAAGAGCCACAGCTCAAAGCATCTCCAGAAGAGGAGAGAAGAGCATTCCTCAGTTGGCCCCTCAGGACCTGGGAGGGAAACCGTTGCTAAGTAGAAGCTTCCAAGCCCTCCTGGGGCGCTCTCAAGACAATCAGGGTCCACCTTGAAGGGAAGACTCAGACTCTACACAGGCCTCTCTGGGAGCCCAGAAAACCATGGCGACACCCTCCCCCACGTGGCAACGTGGCTCTGTCTGGGCTCCAGCTGGGGTGACAGGAGCCAAGGGACAGAGAACGAAGGGAGGAAATCCGAGCCCTTAATTGGCTGTTCCCTGGAAGATCCCAATTAAAGAGTCTCACCTTTCTGAGGCTGCCCATTAGCCCTGCTCCTCTTGTGTGGTCTTGTGGGTCCTTAAAGGTCTAGTTTCCTTTCTACAGAATGAGGCCTTAAGACCCCCTGGAATCACAGATTCCCCACTGAAACTCAGCTGGCTCAAGAGCGTTCATGAAAAGACAGTTTAGACATCACTGATGCAATCCACTCATCGTCCTGGGAGAATCACAGAGGGACCCTGTGCACAGTTGGATAGGAGCCATGAGGGGAGAAGATCCAGGATGCTGGACTCCCAGGGCTCCACACCACACACAGCCTGACTACTGGTTTCCTGCAAAGTGGAAGAAGCTCCCAGAAGAAGGATCTAGATCGCCACTAACACATCCCTGAGCAGCAATTTTCCAGTCTGGTGGAGTCCAATTATGACAAAGCTGGAAGATCCGCTTGCTACTTCACAGGAGCTGTGCAAACCTTAAAGCCAGCATGTAGGGATAATTATTTGAAGAAGAAATGTGCTGAAAAGGAGTCTGGAGAATTTCATCTTTCCATGATGCTACTAATGAATTTGAGCTCCACTTTGCAAGTGAATGAGGTGGACATGCAACCTTTTGGTGGTAACAGAGGAGTTGCTCTTATGTTCTCCACGAGCGAGAAATGATGGGTATCACACTCAATCCAGAACCGGACAATAGAGAGTGCATGGGCTCTGAGGATCTGTTTAGGATGCCAGCAAGATGCTCACCAGCTGAGAGCATGAGATAGAATGCCAAAATAACACACACACACACACACACACACACACACACACACACACACACACCAAGCTGTGTACATAGTAAAGTATGAACAACTTTTTGTCAAGAATTTCAAAACAGTTGAAATGAACAAATTCCTAGGAGGAAAAGTGTGTAACAGCACAACAGACTCAAGAAGAGGGAGATGGGCACGGAGGTACACACCTGTAATCCCAGCTACTTGGGGATCTGAGACAGGAAAAACACAGTTCCAGGCCAGTCTGAGCAGTTCAGTGAGATGCTGTCTCAAAATAAAAATTAAAAAAAAAATAGAGAGGGCCAGGGATATAGTTCAGTGGTAAAGCATCCCTGAGTTCAGTCCCCAGTACTTCAAAAGAGACTAAGAGAGAAGAAGAAATATATGAGCAGAACTCATGCCACTAAGTAATTAGAACTGTAGTAAAATAATGCTCCACCAAAAGAAAAGAAAGATTCAAGAAAACACCTGATCCACAGGTCCTAACAAATATTCAAGGCACAGATCAAAACATACAAACCATACCAGAGGGGGGAAAAATCCAAAGCTGAAGAGGGAGATGCAAGAAAGGCAAATGACCTCAAAGCAGCTATTTTAAAATTGTTCCAGAGGGGCTGGAGCCGTTTCTCACTGGTTAGAGCTCTTGCCTGGCATGTGCAAGGACCCAGGTTCAGACCCCAGCACCACACATACAACTAAGCATCAGAGAAACAAAAACCAGATGAAAGAATAAATAAAATTGATTCTCTCTCTCTCTCCCTTCTCTTTAAATAAAATAAAATTATTCCAAAAAAGAAGGTCAAACACTCTTGAAATGGATAGAAAAATTAGAGGTCTTGGTAACACAAAATAAGAAACATTTTAAAATGTTCAAACAGCATAAAAGTATGCAGGAAATGGAAGAAGAGAAATAAAAGAGAAAAGAAAAAGGAAACCAAGAAAAATAAATAATAAAGTGACAGATTGAACCCCAAATATTATGATAATATATTAAATTTAAGTGGTTTAAATATGCCAATTAAAAGACAGATTGTCAGGCACCAGTTAAAATGACCTAACTCTATGACGTCTACATGAAACACAACTCAACTATTATGCTATAAGAAAGTTAAAAGTGAAAGGACAAGAAAAGCTATACCAAGCAAACCCTAATCAAAAAAAGCAGGAGTGGTTGTTTTCATAGAAAAGTGAACTTCAAAATTAAAAAAAAAAAAAAGGAAAACTGCCAGGGATAAAGAAAGACATTAAATAATAATAAAAGGTCAATTCGCAAAGTAAATAAAATAGTCCTAAATATGTATGCATGCAACAGAGCTTCAAAATACAGGAAGCAAAGCCAGCAGATACGAAAGAAGAAAGGTAAAACTTCACAGTTTCCTCTGGGGACTTCAACTCTTCTCATAGCAATCCATCTAACTAGTAGTTTGAAAACCAGCAAGAATATGGAACTCAACAACACCGTCAACCAAGTGACTATAACTACCGTTCATCACACACCCTATCCACAAACAGAACACGATATTGATCAAAATGGACCAAATCCTGGGCCACAAAATAAACTTGATCAATGTTCAAACAGTTGAAAGCAAATCAAGTACATTGTCTGATAGATGAAATTAAACCAAAAGTCAACAACACAAAGACAACAAGACCATCTGTAATCTCTTGAAATATTAAACAAAACACTTTCTATAAATAATCCATGGGTGAAAGAGAAATACCAATGAAAATAATAAGATAGCCCAAACTCACTTAAAATAAAAGTACAATTTATTAAAATTTATGGGATGCATCTAAAGTAGCACTTTAAAAAATTTATAGCATCAAATGTTTTATTAGAAAAAAATTTCAAATCAATAATATAAATTTGACAATCTAGAAAGAAAAGCAAATTAAAAACAAATCAGGAATAACAAAGGAAATAATAAAGATGAGAGCAGGAATCAATTAAATTAAAAACAGAAAAACAATGGTAAAAATCCAACTAAAATCTGATTCTTAAAAATATCAATAAAACTAATGAACCTATAGCAAACTGAAGATAGCAAGACAAAATAAGAGAAGGTACAAATTACTAATAACAGGAATAAAAGAAGAATATCAAGGCAGACCCTGCATACATTGAAAGATAATAAATTTTTACTATGAACAATTCTATATGCATAAATTTTATAATTTACATGAAATGGATCAGCTCCTCAAAATTTTCAAATGACCACAATTCATCCAAGATGAAATATATAGCCTACATTGTCCTAAAACTATTAAGAAAGTTGAACTTACATTTTTAAAACCTTAAACCTGGGGACAGAGGTGCTTACCTGTAATCCCAGCAGCTCAGGAAGGAAGCTGAGGCAGGAAGATCTCAAGCTTAAGGTCAGCCTTAGAATAGAAATTTAGTGAGGCCCTAAGCAACTTAGAGAGATCCTGTCTCAAGATAAGAAATAAAAAAGGAAAGGATGCAATGCAGTGGCCAAAGCACCCCTGGATTCAATTCCTAGTAGGAAAAAAAAAAGGAAGAAAGGAAGACCTTATGATAAAACTGAGCAGGTGGCATGCATCTATAGACCCAACTACTTGGGATGCTGATGTAGAAGAATCACTTGAGTCCAGAAATTCAAGATTCAAGTATAGACTGTGAGACCCTGTCTCCAAAAAACAAACAAACAAACAAACTTATGAAACAAACATTTCAGGTCCAAACAGCTTCACTAATAAACTCTAAAAAATAAAATCTAAAGATGAATTAACACCATTTGCACCATTCTCCTCCAGAAAACAGAAGAAAACAGCTAAGATATAAAAGGGGGAAAGCTACAATATCTCTCATGAACACAGATGGAAATATCTGAATAAAATAATTATGTGATTCATATAGCAACATATAAACAAACATGTAGGGTATATTCCTGGAACGCAAGGAAAGTTCAATAATTAGAAAATCAATCTGTATATTTCATCATATTAACTGCCTAAAGAAAAAAATCATATGATTACATAAATTAAGTAGCAAAAGCTTTTGAAAATATCCAACATTCATTCTTGATAAAAACTCTTGGAAAACTGGGAATAGAAGGGAGAACCATCAACCTGATAAAGGGCATCAACAAAACACCTTCAGTTAAAATCATAGAATCAAATACTGAACATTTCCCCTTAAGAGTGGGAATGAGGGGACAATGTCTATTCACCACTTCTATATAACATCATACTGGAAGTACTGAACAACACAATAAGGCAAGAAAAGAGAAAGAACTGGTGGAGGAGTGAGGAAGGGAGGGAGAAGAAAGAGAGAGGAGGGGATACAAAGAAAAAATAAAAGGAACATGTGTATTGGAAAGGAAAATTTCAAATTGTCCCTATTCATAAGGGACATAATTATCTATGTACAAAACCTCAAGGAATTTTAAAAAAAAACTCTAACTAGCAAATTTAGCAAGGTCATAAGATCTAAGATCAATACACAAAACTCAATTGTTTTCTACATAATAATAGTGAACAATTGGAAACTAAAATTTCAAAACAACACTATTTACAATAGCCTCTTCCCTATGAAATGTTTATTTATACATCTACTGAAACATGCAGAGGATTCAAGTATTAAAAACTATTACCCACTGGTGTAAGAAGCTAAAGAAGACATAAACAAAGGAGATGCACACTGTGTCCAGGAGTTGGAGGACTCAATGTAGTAGAAACAGCTATTTTCCAAACACTGACCTACTCATGTAACAGAATTCAAATCAAATTCCAGCAGATATTTTGGTAAGTCTATGCAAGCTGATTTTTTTAAGAGAGAGTGAGAGTGAGAGAGAGAGAGAGAATCAATTTTATTTACTTTTTCATGTGTCTTTCATTGCTCTGAGACTTCATTGTGTACATGGTGCTGGGGTTTGAACTCATGTACATGCCAGGCAAGCGCTGCAACCTCTGAGCCACTGCTCCAGCCCCAATGATTTTTAAAATGTATATGGAAAGGCCAAATGAACTAAAATAGCCAAAACAAATTTTTGAAAAAATAAAATTGTCAAAATCATACTACCTAATTTTAAGACTTAAGATACAAAAATCAAAACAGTTAATAAAATCGTGTTAATAAAAGAACAGATACATAATCAATAGAACAAAATAGGTTTCAGACAGTGGCCTACACAAATATTGCCAATTGATTTTTAACAATTGCAAAAGAACATCAATAGAAAAAGGATAGACTTTTCACAAATGGTGTTGGAAAAACCAGACATCCATATAAAAAAACAGTTACTCTAGACCACACATTTTATGCAACTCAATTCAAATTATATCATAGATCTAAATCTAAAATATAAAATCTATTTTTAAATGTAAACACCACCTAAATGAGAAGCACGTTACTTTCACATTTCAAAAGATTCAATTATTTAATGTCCTCAGATAAGAACACCAAAAGTATAACACATAAAAGAAAAAACTGGATTTTACCAAAATTTAAGCTGTTGCTCTGCAAAACACTCAGTTAAGACTATGAAAAGACAAGACATATCCTGGGAGAAAATATTTGCAAACGATATACCTGACAAAAGATTTTTATTCAGAATACATTTTTTAAAACGCTGAAAAAATAGTAAGAAAAAATACAAATTAAAGATGTATAAAGATTTGGACACTTCAAAAGGAATATACAGTAATCAAAAAAATACATAAAAATGAAGTACCACATCATTATCCATGAGGGAAATGCAAATATAAGCCACCATTAGATACTCTGCGTAACTCTTAGGGAATATAGGATGGCTAACACAGAAACATTTGATGCTACCAAGAGCTGGTGAGAATACAGGGCAACCAGAACACTCAACTTCCGCTGTTGAGAATGAAAAAATGGTACAGCCGCCCTGTGAAAATTTGGCGATTTCTTATAAAGTTAAACAGACACTTGACCTAAGTATTTCTCCTAAAAAAAAGGAAAAAGTACACTCACACAAAAAGCTGTACAGAAATGTTTATAGCACTTCTACTCATAATCACCAAAAACTGGGAACAACCAAATGCCATTCAGTGGTTGACTGGATAAACAAATTGTGGTATACCCACACAATGGAATACTACTCAGCCATACAAAGGAACAAGTCACTGAAACCAGCAACAACAGAGATGAATCTCACAGGCAATACACAAAGCAGGGGGAAAAGTCTCAAAATGTTATTCTGCTGTATGATTCCATTCATGTAACATTCTAAAAAGAATAAAATTTCAATTTTAGAGAACATATCAGTGGTTGTCAGGAGTTAGAAGTGGATCTGACTGTAAAAGTTTAGCACAAGGAGGTCTTTTGGGGTGATGGAAGTGTTCTATCCCCCAACCTGTAGGGGCTCTTATACAAATCTCAGCATGTGTTAAAATATACACATTTGTACCCAAAAAAATTCTATGCTAATTAAGAAAATAAAATTCAAAACAAGAACAAAAGAAAAAGTCTTGGCAAACTAAAAACAGAAGGCAATTTCCTCAACCTGATAAACTCTACCAGACACTCAGAGCAGATATTCTTCTTAGTAGGGAAAGAGGAGGATTCCCTTTAAAGTCAGGAATGAAATAAGGCAGGCGACCATCCCCACTGCTGTTCAACCAGCAGTCCTCACCAGCAGAGGTTGTTACTGTTACCTAGGAAATCCAAGAGAATACACAGATGAATCATTAAAATTAATAAGGGAGGGGCTGGAGCGGTGGCTCAGCGGTTTCGGTGCTTGCCTGGCAAGCACAAGGACCCAGGTTCAAACCCCAGCACCACGTACACAACTACGTGTTGGAGCAACTAAGGACATATGAAAAACTAAATAAAGTTGTTTCTCTCTTTCTCTGTCCCTCTCACTGTCCCTCTCTCTTTAAAAAAAAAATTAATAAGGGAGTTAAGCAAACTTGCTGGATCTAAGGATAATGACAAAAATCTACAAGCATATCTTCACATTAGCAATGTGCAATAGAAAGGGTAACCTTTCAAATGACATCTCCTATAACAGCAAGAAAACATTTATAGGTGCCAAGGAATAAATCCCTAAAACACCAAAACCATGATGGAGAAAATTCCTGAATTTTATTAAAAGATATTAAAGAAAACCAGATCTTTACCATGTTTATGAACAGGAAGACAACAACATGAAGATGTTGATTCTTTCTAAATAAAGATATCTATTCTAACTGAACAAGTATTTGTAAAGCACGTAGAACCTGACATGGAATAAGTGAGATATAGCTGCTGTTGAATAAATAAATCAAAATTTCAACAAGGTTCTTCAGAGAGCTTCACAAGCTTGTTCTAAAATGTGTAAGGCAGAACAACAGTCCAAAACTAGCCAAAGCAATCGTGAAGAACAGAGGTGGGAGGGAAGATATTGCTCATTCTGTCAGATATTAGTACTTAATTATGAAACCATTAAGACAATGTTTTTGTTGGCCCAGAAATATACACACAGACTAATGGAACAGAATAACAGCCCTGAAATGATTGCTATATGGAAATGTGAAATATTTCAGAAAAGGCAGCACAAATTAGAAGATCCTGGAACTGTTATTATCCACAGTGGAGAAAACAAGGTCTGAATCTACAACTTTCAATTCCAGGTAAAATAAAGACCTAAACATTGAAAGCAAAACTTAAAAGAAAATGCTAATTCCTCAGGGGAGAATAGGATTTCTTAAGCAAGATGCAAAAAAAGAAGAGACCATAAATAAACAACTAAATGTTTTAAAACTTCTACTTCAAAAGATTCCATGAACAAAGTGCAAACAAGCCACACAAACAAATTATAAAACACTTGCACCCAAAATACATAAAAAAAAAAACTCCTGTAAATTGGTACAAAGGCAAAAAGGAATACTTTTTAAAATTGGAGATAGTAGATAAACTAGCAACTCACAAAAGAGGAAGCCAAAAGGCTTGATAACCATAAAAAGCTGCTCAATCTTCCTAATAATCTGGAAAATGAAAAATTAAGACCACAGTGAGGGCTGGAGCAGTGGCTCGGTGCTTACAGCACTTGCCTGGCATGCACAAGTACACGGATTCAAACCCAGCACCATGTATACAACGAAGAGGGGCAATGAAGGACACATGGAAAAACTAAAAAATTGATTTTCCTTCCCTCTCTCTCTCTCACTCCCTCTCCCTCTCTCTTAAAAAAAAAAAACACAATGAAATAGTATCGAATTAAATATAAAGATGTCTAAAGGACAAGGGAAGAAATTGGGCCAGGAAGGGGGTTACGGAGAGCTTTATCTGATTTGGAACTGTGATGGTCATTAGAGCCGTTCACAAATATTTAGGCTCACAGTAGGACTGCACTTTACCATTCCTTCAAGCTAAGCAAGTGTGACGCTTCTGCCAAGGAAATGGACACAGAAGTGTCAGATGCAGGTGGAGCCCTTGAAGAGCCAGCATGCAATGTATCATCTGTTTTCTTTCGTCACTCTGCCAGTGGCTGGCAGTGACACTCAGCCTGGATACTAGGCCACTGCCACCTGTTTAATACAGCACGAGTGAGAGGTAAATCTGTTGCCGCTTGAACCTGAGAGCCGTTTGCTGTAGCAGCAGAAACCATCCTACGTGGGTGCGGCTGCGCTTTATTCCTCTATCTGGATGGTGGGCATGTGGATGCTCACTATATTACTCACTATATCTTGTGGACTTAAAATATTTCATAATTTTTTTAAAGTGAGAGGGACAGTGAGAGAGACAGAGAAAGAGAGAAACAACTTTTATTTAGTTTTTCACATGGCCTTCATTGCTCCAGCACTTAGTTGTGTACGTGGTGCTGGGGTTTGAATCTGGGTCCTCGCGCTTGCCAGGCAAGCGACAAACCGCCGAGCCACCCCTCCAGCCTCTATTTCATAATTTTTAAAGAATGGTTTATGGGAGGGAATAGGATGTGCATGCCTCCGTTCTACAAATACTAACGGAGAGCTTATAGCACTGTTCCAAGTGCTAAGGATTCAACAGTGGCCAAAAGACCAGTCCTAGATTTTGTGGTGCTTATGAGAGGGCAAGGCAGAAAACAAACGTGTTTAATGTGAGATGGTGCTGTTAACTACGATTTTACAAAAGTGAAGCAGGATTAAGGAGATGGAGAGCAGGACAGTAGCGTTCTAAGAAGTAGATTCAAGAGAGTTTCTGAACACTCTGCTCTCTACTTCCAAAGATGTCATATCCTCAGATTCTTACAACAGCAGATTAAAAATATCTTGAAAAAAATGTGCTTTTCCTGAATATGTACAAACTCTTCTCCTGTCAACATTCCCTAAACATTGTGTTAGATATTTTATGTAATCTAGAAATGATTTAAAGTATGCAGGAGAATGCAGGCAGGTTATTCCCAAATATTACACCCTTTTATACAAGGGAGTTGAAGCATCTGTGCGTTTTGATATCCACAGGGGGTCCTAGAACCCCCTGTTTAGAAGCCTGAGATATCTCTTCTAAACCCCCTGTTTAGAAGCCTGAGATATCAAGAGATGACTGTACGGAGGTTTGGAAGAGATGATAAGAATAAAACCTTGCTTAAAAAACAGCAAGGAAGCCCTGATGTGTAAAGCAAGACCATGTGGGGCCCCCTAACACCTTCAGAGGATATAGAGCAGAGGTCTGACATGCTGAAGCAGATCATTCTGGCTCCTTAAAGAGCTGCTGAGTGGAAGCAGGGAGATGGCCCAGTTGCAGTTGGAGCACCAAGGTAAATTGGCCATTCAGAGAAAAGGCTGAAGTCACAAGAGATTTTGCTGATGAGAATTTTATAGGAAGTTTTAGAGGAACAAGGATATAATGGCTAATCTATCAACTTGATTGGATTAAGAGATACCTAAGATTGAGTCTTCTGGGTGTGTCAGTGAGGGTGTTTCTAGGAATGATTGGCATGTGGGATAGCAAATGGAAGTGCAGACCCACCCTAAGTGTGGACAGCATTGTCCAGTAGGTTAGAGGCTTGGAAAGAATAAAGGCTGGAAGAACAAGGAAGCAGCAGCAAATGCAAGCTTCACCCTTCTTGAAAGGGTTCTTGATTACCACTGCGATCACCTGAGAACATCCAACCCCAGCCCCTTCACCCTTCCAAAGAAGACTCTGCCCAGAAATTCTCCAGGGAGCTTCCAGGCCTTCAGTCCTGGACTGGGGTAGCATCATTGATCCCTCTTGTTCTGAGGCTTCAACATCATGGACTGCAGAGCTACTGCCCTCCAACTCTCCAACCTGCAAGTGGCCACTGTGGGACTATCCAGCCTGTAGTTGTGTAAGCCAATCTAATAAATTCCCTTTTAGAATCATATAATAATATTATATATATATATATATATCCTCTAGAGACCCTGACTAATACAAGGAAGAAGAGAAAGACTGAGTCACATTCAAGAGCCATATGGGGTTAAGCCTTAGGAGATGATGACTGATGACCTTGGGCTTGCTGAGGAGTCCAATGAGTTACTCCTGGTACTCTTCCAATGAGGGACGTTCTCTCTCTTGATCACATTAGGGCAGGAAATAGGAATGGTAGCAGGAGAGAGAGTGGGGTTTGTCTAGATCTTACAGACACTACACAGTCTTCCACAATGAATGTGTGGTTTATTTGTTAGGAAAATTCTTCTAAGACACAAAAAGATTTCTGCAAATGAAGACCCCAAAAGTGACTCCATACACAAAGTACCTGTCTTCCTTGGTTGGTAAACATACACCGCTTGCTTTGAATCCTCAGAGCTCAGAGGTTTAGGTTGAAGTCTTCAAGCAGGGGGAAGCCAGTCCCACTGGTTAAAATTGGGACATGGAATCAAGAGACTGAGGTGTGGGCGATGTGGGAGTAATTCTGATTTAGGAACAAATGCATATCACATTGTTATATGCATTTATGATTGTACAATAACTCAACTCCTTAATAAAAAAAAACTTTTAAATGGGACTTGAAAATTATCTGTGGTTTTCCATGATTCACACTCATGCGAACTGAATCTGGGTGGGCTCAAAATAGTACAAATTGCATACCAGAAATGATAAAACAAAGTCCCCTTGAAAAGTCAGATTTTCAAGAACATCACTGGGGGCTGGATGTGGTGATAATGGGGTATGGAAAAGTCTAGTGATAACAGCTGGAGGTAAGTCAGACCTTTTTCCTGAGAGCAGTCATTTTTCTCAGTTTAGTTTCTCTGCCTGTGAACATGGGGGATGATAATCTCTGCGTTTGATAGTTGTGAAGAGCAAAGTCCTTTGAGCTCTCTTCTTCATCACTTTCTGCTATGGCTTGGACTCAAAGTTCCCCCAAAGGTCCATGTGGTAAAGTCTTGGTCCCCAGGGTGGCACGACTAGGAAATAGTAGGACCTTTAAGAGGTGGGAACTAGCCAGGTATGGTGACGATGCCTGTAATTCCAGCAGCTCAGGAGGCTGAGGCAGGAGGATCACAAGCTCAAAGCCAGCCTCAGCAACTTAGTGAGAGCCTGAGTAACTTAGCAAGACCCTGTGTCAAAAAAATAAAAAGGGCTGGAGATGTTGCTCAGTGGTTAAGCTCTCCTGGGTACAATCTCTGGTAAGAAGAAGAAATAAGAAAGAAGAAAGAAGGAAGAAGGAAGAAGAAGGAGGAGGAGGAGGAGGAGGAGGAAAGAGGTGGGAACTAATGGGAGGTCTTTAGGTCATTTGAGTCATGCCCTGGAAAGCATTTGTGAGGCCCTGGTTCCTTCCATTCCTTGCTTTCACATCCTGACCATTAGGTGATGGTTTTGCTCCATAGCATGCTAGCTGCCTTTGCTATCCAGCACCACCACCAGAGATCTGAAGCAATGGTTCTGCATGATTATGGACAGGAACCTCCAAAACTGTGAGCCAAAGTAAATCCTTCCTCTTT
This sequence comes from Aplodontia rufa, assembly GCA_004027875.1. Taxonomy (NCBI): domain Eukaryota; kingdom Metazoa; phylum Chordata; class Mammalia; order Rodentia; family Aplodontiidae; genus Aplodontia; species Aplodontia rufa. The sequence continues at coordinate 64,168 of PVKS010006804.1, read as the reverse complement.
TTAAGTTGATTATCTCAGGCATTCACTATTGCAATAGAAAGCTGACTAACACCTTCTTTCCTCAAAGAAAGAGTGAAATCTGGGTCATAGAGACCTGAGTAAGAAAACAAGAGACTATCAGTATTCCTGATCAGGAAGGACACTTAGACACAATTGTTTCTGAACCAGTTGTAGAAAGAATGAAGCACATCTCAAAAGCCTTTCAAGATGAGCATTTATGTGTCGGTGGGTTTCCAAGGAGACCGTTTTTACAAAAGCTACTATGAGATACATTCCTTCTACAAAGAGAGGGAATATCACACTCCTGCTCTCAGCATGCTCATTCTACATTCTGACAGATCAAAGAAATGTAGGAGGAAAGGGGCTAAAAGCTGGGTATGAGGGCAACATTCCCACACTCGATTTGTTGAATGAATGAATGAATGAATGAACAAAGTAATACTCTGCTATTCCTTCACTCAAAGATGGAAGAAATGTAAAAGTGGCCACATGAAGCCCAAGGAGAGCAAAGAGAGACAGCTGGGCCTGAGACAAACAGTAGGTGCTAGAGAGCAAAAAGAAGGCAAGAACCCACTCTGGTTCTTAAAACTTTGAGTCAACTCAAAGACCATGCAGCCAAAATTACACATGAAAGTTGGCGGCTCAAGGAGTCTCAGTATTCGAGAACTAACTGACCTGGCTGGTCCTGTACTGCAGGAGCATTTTGAGAAAAGGCATCTGTGAACCCTGACACTGAATGTGAAAAATGGAATTCACTTCGTTTTTTTTCCTTTGTGTGTATTTACTACTTCCCTGAACATGGGCCACTGTTTCTCAATGAGTGTTCTATGCAACACCAGCATCCCCACGTCCATGCGGGGAGGGTCAGATACTGCTGGAAACTCCTCCAAATAATTTCCCCACCACAGAGATACACACTGCTCCTGGCCATATTAAATGTTCATGATGTTCTGCCATAAAGAAACCTGATGTACAGTGTTTTTAAAACATTTGTGACTAGAAGATTCCTTTATCTTATCCAACCATGAAACATCCTGCTGGAAGGAGTGTTCTGGGAATCACTGCCCTGGATGTAGTACTCAAAGACGGGGCTCAAAGAGATTCATAGGCCAGCAGATTGTGCCCTGTCACCATTAAGCAGACCCTGAGCTGGGCTCTAAAAAAGTGAGAGACTGCATTTTTCATTCCACTAATAAACAAGGAGAATGCAAAGAATTTAAAAGGCTATTGCAACAGAAAGAGCTACAGACAAAATCCTGTAAACTCAAGAACAGGGAAAGGTCAGCAAGTTTGCTAAAGCTAGAATAATAGATGGAGAAGATAATGTAGGGATCTTCTCAATTTGGGGATTATTCTCTGATTGTTACACAAATGTCTTGGACCATCAACCAACACCTGAAATTGCTTAGGCCTTGCTGAAAGGGAACATATTTTATATCTGCTTCTCCTAAACTAGTATTTCTTTCCACAAAGCCATGGTTTGAACGATATCACACAAATTCTAAGACTTTATTTGTAAAGTGAGGTTAATAAGAGTAGATAATTTCTCAGTGTGTTGTCCTCCTATCCCCTGGACTGGAATCACCTGAGAAGCTTGTTAGAGTGCATTCTTGAGTTCACCCAGAGTCTATGGGTCAGAACTGATCAGGGTGTGTTATGGCTTGGATATGAATTGTCCCCCAAAGGTTCATGTGTTGAAGGCTTGATCCCCAATACAACACTATTTGGAGGTGGGGCTGTAGGAAAGTGATTGGCTCATGAGGGCTCCAACTTCATCCGTGGATTACTCCATTGATGGGTTCATAATTGAATGGACTATTGGAAAACCGTAGGAGGGGGGCCTAGTTGGAGGAAGTAGGTCACTGGGGTGGGCCCTGGAAGGGTCTGTCTTGTCCCTGGCCCTCCTCTCTCTCTCTCTCCCCGTCCCGGCCACCAGGAGGTGAGAGCAGCCTCCTCCTCACTTGCTTCCACCGCCATGATGCTCTGCCTTACCATGGGCCTCAGGTAATGGAGCCATGGGCTGGAACCTCTGCAACTGTGAGCCAAAACCAAATCCTTCAAGCCGTCATTCTCCAGTGTTGTCACAGCAACAGAAAGCTAACACAGGAGGGTCCCAGAAATCTGCACTTTAAACAGATTCCCGCACATGATTCTGATTCATACTCATGTCTGAAAACCACAAGGTCCCCGGGAACGACCCACAAGGCAGGCACCTTTATCCTCATTTTGGAAATGAGGGAACTGAAATGATGTGACTTGGCCAAACCTGCATAACCAGTATGTGGCAAGGGTCCCAGCCAAGCTCTGAGGACCCCAAAGGTACTCCTATGCTAATGGTGCTCCCGAGGGAGAAAGCACACTTGCTAGCATTCTAGTCCCCTTGGAAGTTAAAAGTCTCATTAAATATATAAATTGGTGGGAGCCATGGTAACCTCATCCTGGTACTGCCATTCTCTCAGGCCCAAGGAGATAGACAGCCCCTCTCTTTGTTTATCTGTAGCTGAAAAAAAAAAGAAAAGAAAACCCCTAAGATACTTTCCAATTTTGAAATATCTTGTACTTATACAATAATCACGCAACATGATTAGTACCTTGATTGCCCAAAGCCAATCCTCATGCAATTTATGAAGAAGCAGAATTCATTTCTGTAAGCTTCACTCTCTAATGCCATTTTCTGTCACTACTCTAACACAATCCTTACTCTGCTTGCCCTTTTGCCACCTTCCCCTGCCCCACAGGCTCTTTGGAGAGGACCTCATACCAGCCAATCAGAATTTTTTAAGCATTTTGTGTTTCTGTGTTTTCTCTTCCAGATGTATCAATGTCTCAGACATTTCCAAAGTTGTAATGACTCAACTCAGTAAATGACAATGTACCATATGTGAGCAGTGGCAAGGGATGGCTATGAGTTGAAGTAAGACAAGCTGCCATTCAGAATAGGCTCAGGTTATTCAAATGAAGGTGTAAAGATAATTAGTTAATACTAATTATGTATATTAATTAGTATTAATACATATTATTAAGAGATGTTATTATTGAGATCGAAGTCCCCATGGGATATCCAAGTTGAATAATCCAACTGACAATGAACTATCGGTCTGGTGTTTAACAGAAATTATGGGGGGACTCCATACAGACAGAAACCATTGCAATAGGTGAAATCCCCAAGGGAGATAATTTACAGTGAAAGAGAAGACCAAACCCTCTTTAAGTCATCATAATTATCAAACATCAAGAATTTGGACTGGAAATACTTCAATATATAAGCCAGGGTCCTGACCTTAAGCAAGTTTGGAACCTATGAAGAGAGTCAAGAGATAAACAAAAAAAGAAAAAAAATAGAGAATGCAAACTGGATGAAAAATGAAGCAAGAGCTTGAATCAGCCCCAGAAGGCACTTCCCAGAACCTGGAAGACAGATGAGCCAGTGAATTACACAGACACAAAGCCAGGAGTGCGGAGGGCTCACGATGCACAACCAAATGACAGAAGGACTCCAGACAAGGTGAGCTCTGCGGAGACCTGGAAGGAGGGGTAGGATCTGCAGGATGGAAGACACAACCTCTGCAAATGACTCTTACTACCTCTCATCAGACAGACATGCCAGGACCCGGTGCAAGAGCTCTGACCCACTTGTCACACCATAATTAACTTCCAATCACATTGATAGGCAAAAATGCAATAAATACTTGGGAAACAAAACGTGGGAAGAACAGACTTTGTGAAAAGACTCCTTTTTTGTGTGTGCTTTGCATACAACAGCACATGTGAAGAGCAGGTCCATGAGACATGTTGGCTAGGAGAATCTGGAGAGTGGGGTATGGTAAGGAAGAGAAGGCCTGGCATCTTCACATGCACAAAGGACTGTCCTATAGAAGGGGACTGGACATATCCTCTAAGGTGCCAATCGGTGGGAGCTCTCGGGAGACAGAATCCAGGACATTACAAAGTTGCCTAATAGTCAGAGATGTCCAGAAGTGGGTGGCCTGCCTTGGGAGACGACAAGGTCCTCTTCATGGTTGGCAGTGTTCTAGCGGAGCCTAGACAACCTATACAGAACAGATTCAAACAGAGCATCAAAAGTCCATTCCAAGATTCTAAGTTTCTGATATTCTCAGACAAACAACCTAGATCACTGAACGTAGTGCTTCTAAATGCTACGAAATATGACTAGGAGAACCACTTGGTGACGTTCTTCTTTTCCTTATGGTTCTCTTTTCTCCTTTCCTTGTCAATGCAAGTCCACAGAAGCAGGCATTCAACTGGTGAGCAGTGAAGTCCATGCCTTACTGGAATCAGGGGAGACAGCACCCGGGCTGGAAGGAAGGATATCCTCTCAATGATTACATGCAGCACTGAGGGAAGAGAGAGGCCTCCTTAGACACCAGGCTAACTCGATAACAAAAAAAAACTGCTTCTGCCTGTGGTAAGACAATCCCCAGTCAATTTCTGGTAGTCGATCTTGAAGGGCCATCCCACCATGCTCCTGAAACTATTTTTGTCAATTTCACTATGGAGTAATTGAAAACTTTCTTTTTAAGAACTAAGTGCCTTTTGCAACTGCAATCTCACATACCCACCCAACAGCCCATGAGATGTCATTATTTCAATTTTGCAGATAAAAAAAAATTAAGGCACAAAAATAAGTCAATCATCGTGTCTTAAGTATAGTAGAGTCACACCTTCTGTGGGGGCGAGGTTCTAAAGTGAGCTCGTAAGGCAAACATCACATGTGTTCCAGTGTTGCTTTGAAAGTCACTTAATTCAAGTGTAAAATATGGTCTCTTTGACTCTTTGTATACAGTCCTAAACAGCATGCAAGATAAATGCATTCTGCAGACTATTTAATAAAGAACCTAAATGAAAAATATAAATTTGCAAATTTTTAAGTTATATAAATGAGAAAAAAATGAGGGTTTAGTGTTAAGCTGTCATAAATCTAATGTGCATAAGCTACTGATCCACCATAGGTACAACATGGTAGATCTCCAGCTCTCTATTAAGACAGATGAGCTGCCCTGGGTCAGCTAGTCTGTCAGAAGCCGAATGATGACATGATACTCTCATTTCCCGGGCACTGACTTTCTGCCAAGTACTGTGTTAAGCAAGTTATTTAATGCAACTACCTGCCTATCTGGTAGGCACTGCTACTCTTCCCCTTTCATAGATGGCACATCTGAGACTGACCCTGGGTCACATACACAGCCATCAAGCAGCAGAGCTGGAGCTAGAGCCAGACACCTGTCAGGCTCGAAATCGTGGCCTCTGAAGGGGAACCCTTCAATTACACATGCATAAGCATCACCTGGGGGAAGCCTGAAAAAAATAAAGTTTCCTTGGTCCATCTCAGACCAACAGAATCAGAATCCTGGCTCCTTTCCCAGTCAATTCTGATGCAGGTGGTCCATAGACCACACTTTGAGAAACCCCACTGTAGTATTTAATTCCCTGCCTAATACACTTTCTACAAAACCACATGTCATGCCGTCTGGCCGGTGCTGTATGGGCTATAAATAAAACGCCTGATTATGATCACTGATGATGCTACAGTCACATCCTCTTACCACTCATCCCGGAAGAAACATGCCTGAAGACCCTGTGTAAGCACACCCGCAGCCTTGGGTTTGCTTTAATGATTTGGGACAGAGCAAAGCCCTTGAAACTGTGAGAGTTTTTCTTGCAAGGATTCTGTTTCGTAGTTAATCCAAATAATCCTTTTACTTAAAGAATGCCTCAAAGGGTGTTTACAAGTTCATATTTGGCTGTAACACACCACGAAGGCATCCAGTCATGGGCTTGCATTTCTGAATAGAATCATTCTGCTGCTTTTGATTGAAAAGGCACATGATCTAGTGCCAGATGGCGACATTTGTACAAGTCAAGCTGGATTAAGTCAAGAGCTTTAGTGAAGCATGATGCAGATAAAGAAGATGACAGATTATGAACACACACACACACACACACACACTGTGGCAGTGGATTCCCCATCAGCCTGTTCCTGTTCCCTAGCCTCTGTCCCTAGCCTCTCACAGCTGGGTATACTCCCATCTTTGCTCACCTGCAGCTGGTTTCCCACAGTCCAGCAAAACCTAGTTCTAAATCAGGCAGCCCTTATGGTTTTTCTCACCCCACTTCCAGCTGCACATTTGAAGCTGATGTCACAGTGTTCCGCAAAGGTCCCTGTATGAAAGGATTAGTCCTCAGGAAGGCACTGTGGAAAGGTGGTTGACTCTTTATGAGGTGGGGTCTAGTGGGAGATTTTCATGGGTTTGGAGGCAGGCCTCTGAAGGCAATAGTGGACTAGAACATCATTTTGCTCCACCATGTGCTGTCACACACCCAAAGCAAAGCAGCCAATCAGTTGTAGACTGAAACCTCTACAATTGTGAGCCAAAATAAACCTTGTCTCTTTACAAGGTGATTTTCTCTTCATAAGGCATTTGTTATAGTAATTAAAAGCCAACTGACACAGCTGGCTTGACCCACCCTAAAAGGAGCATGAGCAACCAGAGCTTCAGCTTAGGAAAGGACACCATACTGAGTTTTCTAAACCAGTTACTTGGGTAGCCAACATCCTTCACTGCTTTTTTCCCACCTTCCACATCTAATCCATTACCAAGACCTGTCAATGCCATGTCCAGCCTGTCTCCATCTCTCCCCCACCACTGCCAGGACAATTCTAGCTCCCGTCCTGCCACCAGGCTTCCCCTCTAGATTGCTGTAGCAGCCTCCTAACTGCCCTGCCTCAGGATTCTTCCATGTCTGGTCAGCTACTCTCCCAGGGACTTGAAGATAAGCAAGAGATAAAAATCACAGTCAGGGGCTGGAGCGGTGGCTCAGCAGTTAGAGTGCTTGCCTGGCAGGTGAAAGGAGGATCCTGGTGCAAACCCCAGCACCACATATACAACTAAGGGTCAGAGAAACAAAAACCAGATGAAAAATAAATAAAATTGATTCTCTTTTTTAAAAAAATCACAGTCAGGGACTGGAGTGGTTGCTCAGTGGTTAGGGTGCTTGTCTGACATGCATAAGGAGGACCAGGGTTCAAACCCCAGCACCACATACACATCTAAATGTTGGAGAAACAAATGCCAGATGAAAAAATAAAATAAAATTGATTCTCTTTTTTCCTCTCTCCTTCTCTCTCCCTTTAAAAAAATGAAAAAAAAATTAAAAATGACAGTCAGGGTAGGCAAGGAGAAAGCATTTGTTACTCTCTTACAGTGCCTGGCTTTGAGGGGAGTAACAAACACACTAACCATTGGTTCACGAATTATGAAGATTAAAAATATCTGTAACCCCTTGCCTTTTCTCTATTCTTCAACCTCCACTTTGTTCACCCTTAAACTTTTCTGGCTGACCCTTCCTGTTAAAACAAAGTCTAAACCCCTTATGATTTCCACAAAGGTTGTTCATGGCATCAATCCAGGTATGTCACTTGCTGCCTCCCTCATCACCTCTGCACTCCAACCAAAGGGAAGTCCTTTTAGCTGAGACCTGTTCTGACTGATTGTCTCAATCAGATCTCAGCCCCGGGGTTATAAAAGCAGCCCAACTGATGACTAATATCTCCAGGGAGTGTTCCATTTTATATTTCCCTTTTCACCCAGGATACTTAGGGGTTATAAATATTTTAGGTAAATTCCAGTTATTCAGGAAGTGATCTAATTGTGTATTATACACAGATCACCTGTGTCCCCTTGTCTCTGACCTGCCTTCTCTTAGTCTAACTACTCTCTTGTTCTACAATCGTAACTAATAGAAGTATATAAACAATATACAAAGCACTTTTTCCAATCGATTCTTCATTCGCCCATTTAGTAACTGTCTTCTGAGCACCTCCTCTGTGCCTAGCACTCTGCAAGATCCCAGGACATTAGCACACAAGCCACAAGGTGGTCTCAAGCCCCTTCCCTCATGGAACCTATATTCTAGTGGAAAGACAGGCCTTAAGCAATGAATTATACAACTAATTGTAGAACTAATTATTTGATGACAATTTTGCAAAGGACTATGAAGGAGAAGAGCCCAGTGCAGAGAGCATGTAATTAGATAATTTGGAGGAAAAGGATGACCTATTTTAAAAATTGATGCATGAGCTGAGACTTGAAGATAAGCAAGAAATGAAAATCACTGGCAGGGTAGGCAAGAAGAAAGCATCCAGGCAGCAGGAAGAACACCTGCCCAGCTCCACATGGAAAGATTTTAGAAGACCAGAGTGGTTATGACAGACACAAGGATGGAAAGGACTAAAAACCAAATTCAGGGAGATAGGCAGAGCCAGAGGACTCAGGCTTTGCAGGTCAATGCTCTTCCAACTATTGTTTTTTTACAATATATCATGGATGGATTCTTTTATTAAACACAATAAAAATGAATTACTAGAAAATAAAAATTAAAAGACACATGAAATACAAGTCCTGATTTTTTTTTGCCATTAATTTTAAAAGACACAAAGTGATTCTGCCAGTTACTATTGGTTTCTAAGTACTTGATCTCCATTTGTGTCCTTTCCGGCACCTTGGAACACACTTCGAGGATCACAGTGGATAGGAAGTTCTCAAAGCGATCTAGGCAAGCATGTGGTAAATTCAAAGTTGTGTTTTTTAAAGAACATTCAGGATATTGTAGGGAAAATGAGTGTGGGGCAGGAGGGGCAGTTTGGACTATCACAGGTGTGTCGAGGTTGGCGAGAGATGATGTACCTTAGACAGAATGACATTAATGTTTCCAGCGAACTATGAAACACATATCAACAGCGATTACTGAGAAGTTAAGATCACCTCCAAAAGTAGAACTCACATTTCAAAAACCTTGTAAATCCAGACTCTCTGAACCTTTTTTCAAACATGGTCTTCAGGGCCACCTCATCAGTGACCTTATAGTAAGATCCTTTTTGCTGCTTCTGCAGATAGCCTTTCCATGCTGTCCATGGCGAAACTGGCCTTTACTGAAACCCCTGAGATGATCCATCAGCCTTGCCGGCTTCCAGAGAACACAGTTGCCCTGCAGTGAATGAAACCCCAGAGGTAGAAAGAGAATCTGCTCATAATGATCTGTTCTTTACACCATTCCCTTGTCTCTCTTAAACTGATGGATTTCTAAATGCTCCTGGTGACTTTGAAGAGACAGTTGAGCTTATGCAGCTGGTGAAAGAGAAGGGTCCAGTGAAGGCCAAGAGAAGGGACAGGGGCCCTTGATTGTGACCAGCTTTGCTTGTGACCTGCTTCCACACATATCTGACAGACTCAGTGCCTACCATGCAGCCTCTCTGAGCCTCTGTTTCCAAATCTACAGCGTGGAGCAATTAATTTCTGCTCTGGCTCAACTGCAGGACTGATGAAAAGACATTTTCAACTAAATGCATACAAACATTTCCGTGACACACGCGATATGCCAGGCTTTGAGCTGGATGCTGAGGTCACAGTAGACGGTGGTTAAATAGCAAAGGGAAATACTGCATGAACAGCAGAGTACACAGGTGCACAGGAAAACCTGGAAGAGGCAGTGCCCACTCTGAGGGCAGAGGACAGAAGTTAGAGAAAGTTTGCTAGATGAGGTGATGGCCAATCCACTTTTAAAATAGGGAAAGGAATTCACCAAGCAGACCAACCTTAGAACACCATCCTAGGCAGAAGGAACAGCATAGTGCCTTGGATACAACAGGCAGCTCACTGATAAGGAAAAGTGTGGGAATGAGACAGGGAGCAAGGCAGGACGGGGACCAGGGGAGTCCCTTCGTGCCCATGTGAAACAATGAAATGAGGTGATACAGGGCACATCTGAGGATCTAGGCTGGTCTAAACTCCAAGAGTACATTTGAGTGTGGGTCGTTGGTGTTATTGTTCCAATGGAAAGAGAGCAAAAAAAATAAAATAAAATAAAATAAAATAAAATAAAACATGGTTCTGTACCTGTGGCACTCCTTCAGGGACATCTCCAGCAACAACAGGGTGAGACTCTGGGGGATCTGGAAGCCCTGTGTTAACAAACTGGGACAAAAGCCAATGGCATCTCATTTGTTGCAGTGACCTTACTGAGGGATTCAGATAGCTCAGGTCCCCTGCACATTTATGAGAAGGAACAAAATTTGAGGTGTGGGGTAGAAAAGCACCACTTTCCTTTACTAGACCTCCTGAGAAAACGGGGAAAATCCTCTCCCTTTACCCCAACTTTATGCCCCTCACTGGATGAATGGATCTGAAAACTGTGGTACATATATACCATGGAGTTTTACTCAGCAATTAGAAACAACGATATTGCAGCCTTTGAAGGTAAATGGATGGTGATGGAAGAAATCATGCTGAGTGAAGTTAGCCAAACAGAGAGTCAAGGATCGAATGTCTTCACTCATCTGTGGAGGCTAGAGCTAGACCCAGGCCTGTGTGAAAGGTGTCAACTCTCATGTATTAGACCCAGCAAAGGTGTAGTACCACAAAACCTAGAGCATTCATGAAGATGTATCAGGAAGGAGTGGGGACAAGGCAGGTGGGAAAGGTAAGCAGGGGAGAATAGGGTACGCTCTCGGTGGTAAATCTAATTCTAAGAATATATACATATCTATTGTTTCGCTGGATGCATTTTTGATTATACAATAACTAAATTTCTTAAAGAAAAATTTTATGGCTTGAAAAAAATATAGCCCAAAAGCCCCACACCTACCCTCATTTGTATCAAAAGCAACAATAAATACTGTTTTCTAGGCAGATGAAGAAGAACAGAAGATCCTGATATTTTCCCTGCTGCCTATTAGTCAACACCACGTTGGGGAGATCCAGCTAGAGTGAGCATGTGAGTGTGTGTACACGTATGCGTGTACCTGTGTGTGTGCATATATGTGGTCACACATGCACAGGTGAGAAAGAAGGCAACAGAAGAGATCTCAGAGACCTTCTACAGGACTCCCCTCCTCCAAGAGGGGCTGCAACAGACAGGGGTATAGGACCCCTCCTTGCATCCAGTGAGGCCCCTCACCTAGATGAGGTGGAGGCCAATCCACTTTGAAAACAGGGAAAGGAATTTTCCAAGCAGGAAATCCTCTCAGGAGAACATGGTCCCCCAGAAAGTCAAATGCACACCCTTAAGTCTGTTCTATAAAAGAACTCAAAGAAACATTGCTCCCTTCTTCTCAGGACTCTGTGGAGCACAGCCAGTCTAAAGTAGCTGAAACATGGAACCCATCCCTATCGCCAAATATTCCCCATAGAGCTCTGAAACCCAAGTCCCTGTTTTGGAAATCACCTACATTGATAACAAGAGGTCCCAGAGGTTGGCAAGAGTCCAGAGCACGAACCAGGGTAGGGTGACTGACGTCACTTTGCAAAGCTGTTAAGAGCATTAACGAGTTTATGGGAGTCAAGGCCACTGGAATGGAAGACACCAAGACAAACCCACCAGATTTATTTCTAAGCCAGAAGGGTCCTGCCCCACCTCCTTCCCTGTCCTCACCAGACAGCAGCAGACCCAGGGCAGGAGACTAAGTGCAGCCTGGGTGTTTGCATAGACCATAGTCTGACTGTAGCTAGACGACAGCCAAAGTTCTTCAGTTCAAATGTGCAGCAGAACCATCTGGAGAGCTTCTTACAGTGCAGATTCCTGGGCCTCGTCCTCCCTGGCTTCACCCCCCACCCAGAGTTTCTGGTTCTGGAAGGCTGCTATGGGTCCAAGAGTTTGCATCTGACCCAAACTTCCAAGTAAGTCTAAGGCAGGTAGTCATGGACCAGCTTTTCGACAGCCCTAAGCAACCATGTACCACCTTTGCGACCTCTGCCAACTTATTTATCTTCCCTGGACCTGTACTTGGCATCTTTAAATGAGCATAACAATACTTCATTTAAAACAATAACAATGCTTTAAATATATAACAATACATATCTCTTGGACCCTTCATGAAATGACCTGTTTTTCAGTGATTGATACAAAACAAGCATTTGATCAATGGAATCTGAGTTTTTATTGAAAAAAAAAGTGCTAAGAAAGCCATGACTCTCTGGATAGTACTACAAGTAGAGACCAGGGACCTGGAGGCCTAAATATCAGCTCACACACAAGCACCTTCATTTATTAATATATTATCATCCTCTGGGTTCCTCGAGGTTTACTTGGTCATAAGAAGGAAGCAAAAGAATGCAGCTACAGGGGACCACCCTGCTGGCCTCTGGCTTCTCTGTCATTTAGTTTTGGAACATTCATTAGATAGAGCCAGGGTTCTGCACTGGGCACTTGGGACCAAGCTGAATAGGCCCCCACTCCTCTCTCTAAGAATAGCCAGAGACAAGCAAATAAATAAAATGCATTATTTTAAGAATTATATTTGAAACCATATGAAATACCATGGAAGGTGAACTGAAAAGGATATTTATCCTGCCCGCAAGGAAGCAAAGCATTTGGAAAGCTTCACAAAGAACGGTACATTTGTGATGGGTCTTGACACAAACGAGATGACAACCGGACACCCAAACTGAAACAAGAGCATAGAAACAGGACAATAGGTGGCAAGCTTGGTAATTAAGTAGCACATACTGGGCCGTACCCAGAGTTAGGTAAGCATGCATAAGGGTGACAGAGGCTAGTTTAGATATTTGAAGGGCCTGGTAGACTATGGTGAGAAATTCCTCATGAGGAAAAGGAGGACACATTGCATGCTCACAAAGAAGGGACACACCATTCTTGTATTTTGGATAAGACACCGTGGTGACTGGGTGGATTGGAGCACCAAGATTAGAACAGGGAAATTGTTTGGGAGGCAAGAGGCAGGAAAAATCTGAGCCAGGGTGATGACACACAGGAAAAAGGACAAGGGGAAGAAACTGAAAGGCATTTCACAAGAATTACCCAGCTAGTTCCAATGTGTATTGCCACTTCATCTAAGGCAAGGTCTGTACAAGGGGCCAGAGCATATGAGCTTCAACAAACAGATGTCCCCTCCTCCCGCCCCTGAAGGCTTCACTGACATGGGTAGAAGAGAGAAAAAGCTCATTTGATGGAGTTCTCCAAAAGCTTAAGGTGGATGCCCTCTTTGGAGTTGAGATAAGAGGCAGCCCCTACAGCCCTGCAGTCTGACTGTCCTGTCAGGTGTCCCAAGATGGAATCCCCCAAAGAGGGGCAGCCAAGCTAACTGCCTGGTGGCAAATCTCTGGGCATCCACACTCCAGTCCCCCGTCCTCCAGTGCAGAGGTGCAAGTGCTTAAGGCAGTCAGCTCACCAGGGCGTCTGTATTTCTGCCACAAGCAGCAGTTCCCTGTAGCCCAGCCCAGGGCTTCCTGTTGCCCACTCAGCCTCACCTGGCCACATTGGCTCCCCCCAGTGTCTTCCCTGGCTCCTCTGCCCAGCTCTCTGTCTAGCCAGCCCCCTTGGGTAGTGGGAGGACTACTGGAAAAAGAGCTATGTGCTCTTGGATAAGTCACTTCTCTTGCCTGTGTCCTCACCTGTAAAATGGAGGTAGCTACAAATGTGTTATTGTAAGGATTAAATACAACAAGGTATAAATCAATGTTCTATGAACTACAGATCAATCATTTCTACTTCCAATCTATTCTCCTACTGTGAGTTCCTTGCCGTCTTACCTTCTTTCAGCCAGCCCCTTGCTCCTTCAGGAAAGGTCATTTCGAGGCTGATCACTAGGAATCAGAGCTGATATTCATCAGGCTATCTGTCCACCCATCTATTCCTCCATCCCATAAACACATATCAAGCATTCTTCCTGCACCAGGCTTTACACGACTACTGCGACTCTCAGACATAGTTCCTGACATCAAGGAATGCACAAACAAACCTCACAAAAAAATGTTTGATGACCAACTACTATGTACCTATGCAAGGCATGAGCAAAGGTTGAGGATGATAAAAAGGAAAATCAAGATTTCAGAGAAGTTAGAGAAAGAAAGGATAAAAATGAGAGAGAGGAACTGCAACTTTTGGGCTATTTCCCAAAACTGCCTTGGCTACCAGGGTCTGATCCCTTTATTCCAGGGACAAACACACACCTGAAAGTGAGGCTCAATGAAGATTAACCTACGTCTTAAGGATGCGCCAGAAACTAACTCCAAGCATTCAAATTCCAGATCCCTTATTTACTGTGTGACTATGGGCAAATTATGAGACTTCTTTTTGCCTTGGTATCTTCATTTATAAAATAGATAATTATTGTACCTACTTTAAAATGTTGTGAAAATTAAAATCAGCTAATATTTGTAAAATGCTTAAAACAGTGCCTAGCACTTTGTAATCATTCAGTAAAATATTTAGTATTATAATTTTTATTATGATTATTATTACTACTATTGTTATTAATATTAAGCCATCTTACAGTGGAAGAAGTGGCAGCCCTTAGACAACAAGAAAACAATGCCACTCAAGTTCACAGTCCTCTCCATTGCTCAAACCTAGCATAGACTCCAAGAGACTAGAGCCCTACCAGAGGAGACTGTTCCCAGCCCTCCAGACAACAGAAAGGGCTCTCTGCTTGGCGCTCTCTGTATTTGCATGGACATATTATATCATCGGAAGCAGAACCAAACATTCTCATTAAAACTTGACAAAACATCCAAAGGAGACAGCCAGAGAACAGACCTCATGGGAACTGTCCCGCTGCCAAGAACGCAGGTATAGCAGGCTACAGGCTATGCATCCCCATACCTGCACAGGCTGGATGATCTCCAACAAATCAGAAACACCAGGACCCTCTGTGGAGTTTCCAGGGACAGCAGATGAATGGAGCAGGGCCCCAATGGTGAGGATAAGGGCCCAGGCAAATCTCTGTTCTAGGAAGGACATTGACTTGAACTCAGGGCAACTGGATTTGAATTTGGGCTCTGCCTCCCAACTGCCAGAGGAACATGGGAAAGTTCTCTAACATTGTGAGAGTCTATGTGTTTTCTATATGATGAGAATAATAAAACCTGCTTCTCATAATTTAGTGATATCCTAGGACAAGGTCAAGAACATCATAAGCATTCAAAGCTATGAGATGAAATAGTCTATATGGAATTTGATAATAGTATTGGCCCTTGAATTTTAACCTGTGTCTTTAAAACAGGAAAGTCTGGTAATGACTCTTTCACCGATACTTTTCCATGCACTTCCCCTCTTGCCCTTGGGAGTTGGGCCCCTGCACATGGCATAACCTGGGGATGGCTGGTGTGCAGAGGGACAAGAGAAAGGCCATGCCCCTGATGAATTCTCAATTAACAAGTTGTATGCATGCCCAGCACAATATGTGCCAGCCTAGGGAATTCAAGATGTAGGGTCCCTAAGGAATCATCATGTCAAAAAAATAATAATAACTGGGGCAATGAAAGCATCTCAATCTGGGGGCCTGGATCACACATGGAAACTCCAGGAAATCCAACAGGCAATAGCAGCCAGCTTCCTGAAATTTTATTTTGGACAAGCCTGCAGCCTTCTGTGATTGTTTTACACAAATCAGTTATTTTTAGTCAAAATTATCAAACCCTCAAAGAATCCTTTAAAAGGCTCAGCTCCTTCCAGAACTACTGAATCCAAGTCACCTGCCCTCTTGGCCTCAGTGAACTGGAAACAACGGGACCTACTCTTAGAACAGGTGTAAGGACTGAGGAAGGTAATGTCCTCGGTGTGCCCAGCACAGGGCCGGGAGGGGATCCTTAGTAGTTCCCCCTACCCCATCTCATGTCCTGGTTTGGACTCCAGTAGACTGTTGTACGGGGGAGAAAGAAAGTCAATAAAGGTTTTCAAATGGAAAACAGCATTTTTACTGTCTGAATTTAAGCATTCACACAGTGTGCTTCCTAATTCCCAGCCCTATGAGAGATGGTGTCTCCTGCCAAAGACAAGTTTTGATACACTGCTTGCCCATATTCTGAACAGGAAAAAGAGGGCCAAGGCTGGAAAGGAGCAGCACTGAGGTCCCCACTCGGCCTCTCTCTTGCCTCTTCTTCCTTCTCCTGGGTTCCTCCATCAGCACGTCATTAAATTTCACCTATGTACTGGCACAGCTGGACAAGAGGCCAAAAGGCAAAGGACACACACCTCACTGCGCTCAGGGTCCAAGCACTGTTTAGGACTTGGGCATCTGATCCTGACCCAAGGCAGGAAGTTTGTGGAAAAAAAAGCGGGGGTCGAGGAGACAACTTGGGGAAATGGGAAGGGAAAGCACAGCTGAATAAAGTCCTCCCAGAAGCAAATGAACAAAGTAGTCAACTATTAGCTACATGACTTGGAAAAGTTATTTGGCCCTTCTAGACCTTAGTTCCCCACCTGCAAAATGCCTATGTGTGATTATCCCTACTTTTCAGGACTGTTATGAGGACTGTGGGACAATGCATACATAAAAACACCCAGTACAAAAAAGGCTTCCATGAAACTTGAGTCATTTTTTTCTTCGAATATGATCAACCCCAGTTCTTTGTTTTCTGAGCACAGTGGTCAGTCCATGGAGGTCTTCCCTCCGTAGGTTTTCTCTGTGGAGAGATTTCATCTTCCACACCCTTTGGGGATTGAGAGAAGCCAGAAAGTCCCCATGACTGATTTGTGAATTTACTCTTGGCCTCTTGGATCAAAGGCCAGGGATTAAGTTAACTTTGATTTTTACATTGATCTTACCCATAGATATCTATAAATACTATAGGTAGAGTGATAGGAATCAAAAAATCTAGACAGACACTTGGTGGGGTAGAGTCATTCTGCAATCATTTGTTCCCTTAACATCAGTTCAATATCATGACTTGTAGATTTTTTCTTTTAACATGCCACCAGTTTTAAAGTCTTATCCTTAGAAAAATAAAATTTTGAACACTATTAGAAAAAATTATCCTGAGCCCTCCATTCTAGAAACCAAAACATTTATAAATATTTTGTGCTGACCCCAAGATAGGTGACTCACACCTGCGGCTGCTCTGAGATTTCTAAATGTGACAACCACTGGTTGGTGAGAAAACTGCTGCCAAAGACAAGGTAAGAAGATGGAACTTCGCCTAATTCTCCTACTCTGGAATGAAATATTTTTAAATTTTTTAAAAATCTAATTTGCACTATACATGGGAGATGAAAAGCTGTGTGTCAGGGTAATTTTTGCATTAATTTGAATTAATGTAAAAGACAGAATTCATTTCACTAGCACCTTGTGCTGTCTCACTACCCCTTCACCAGTTAATTACAATACTACTAATGTAGATGCCAGGTAAGACAGACACCTTTAAAGACAAATTCCTACATTAATGCACCTTCAAAGTGTCCTTTCTTTTATTTCAGTTAAAGCTTTTTGGAGACATGAAGAACCAGTCATGATTTCCAAGATCATGGTGCCATTCTTAAATTGTTCTTTTATGTTCCTAGAGAAAAGCTGGCTCATTATAATACTGAACTGAGCAGGTCTAGAACCCTTCTCGACTGCCATCCTTAGGTAATCCTGTCTGCCATTTTAACCTTTTTCCATGTGCTCTGTGACTTGAGCTGAGCATGCCTAGGAATGTATGGGCCATTTTTTCTTCTTGAACTATGACTGAACTGAGCATGCTCTGTATAGCATACCGGGTATATCCCCTAAAGGGAGTATGTATAGGCCCTCAGAGTAAAATCCCCACAGTTCCTTTGTTTGAGGGAGAAAATGGCTTTGCAGATAACTCTATCTGTCCTTACTGGCTGCAGGTACTAATTTTTCATTCTTTTATCTTCTGGTCATGTTCGTTGGCTTCCACTCACCAAAAAAAGAGCCCTTTGCATTCAGGTACACTAACATTTAATGAGCAGCTCTGGACAGTGCACACTCAATCTTTTTCAGTTGATGAGATTTGAGTGAAGCTGGCTCTACCCTTCAGCTCCAGGGGTGGCCACCCAATTTATACCTGGCAATCAGTGCATCCAGCTGTCCTCCAGCCATGGAGATTGGTTCAGGAATCAGCACATGATCCAATCCAGGCCAACAAGACTCTGTCACAAGACCTCACGCTGGTGTCAAAGAAGAGAAGAATGTTCTTTTTCTTTTAAGAACAAGGTAACACTGGGGCTGGAGCAATGGCTCAGCAGTTGGAGTGCTTGCCTGGCATGCCTGAGGACCTGGGTTCAAACCCCAGCACCATAAACACAACAAAGTGTCAGAGAAACAAAGACCAGATGAAAAAATAGATAAATTGATTCTCTCTTTCTCTCTTTTATTCTCCTTCTCTCTTTAAAAAAAAAAAAGAAAGAAAGAACAGAAACCACCACACAGACAAGGTTTGCCTGAGAGTAAGACCCACAAAAGCAAAAGCAGAGTCAAGACATGGAAAGAAAGAGACAGAAACCAACAGAGAACAAATGTAAGGACATTATTTGATCCACTGAATCCAATTATGCCTAAAGCTAGACTACCCTAAGATTTTTTTTCTGTTCTGTGAGTCATAAAGTTGGGTTTTTCACTGAAATCAACTGAGTTGAATCTTTATCACTTGAAACCAAAGGAATTGTAGATCAGTCAGGAGAGATACATATTCAAATAATTTCAAAATGGATCAGATTGGTAGCTGTCAGAAATGAAGAACTCATGGTATTATATGTGTTCATAGGAGAAAAACTTCATTCCAGACTTCATTCAGAGAAGTCTGCATGAAAGAGGTAGTATCTGAGCAAGCTCCTAATGAATATGTAGCAACATCTGGGCATCCCCTCCCCTCTAAGGTAGGAGGTGGGGTGAGGTTAAGAGACAAAGGGGACAATAACAAGCAAAAGAGAGAAGCAAAGGCATACAGCATTTTAATGCAAATTACACACCCCCCAAAAAAGACAGTCTTCAGTGTTTCACTGTAATAGATGACGCATGGGTTCCAGAGGTGGGGTACGCTACTTTAGGCCTGACAGCCAGGGCAGGCCTCTCTGAGGTTACAGCATTTTAGCGAGCGCTGGAAATACAAATAAACTCCAAGAACGGTGTTCATATGCCCAGATGGGATTAAATGTGTCAGGATTTCCCATGGTGAGAAGCCTGCAGGTAAAGTGGGGATGCAGCTGGGGAAGCTGAAAGAGCCGTGGGACCAAATGCACATGAGAGAGAGGAAGTGCCCCAGATCACCACATCACCCTGCAGTCTAAAGAAGGTCTGGCAAGGCCATCCCGGAGTTAAGAACAGTGGTCAGAAGAGTCCCACGGCTCCTAGGAAGCCTGCTGCCTCAGTGCTGGGACTGTCTAGCCCTGGACTGGAGAAGCCCTGGGAGACGTGGCCTCCACACAAACGCCATGCCCAGTAGTGATCAATCACATTCCCTGGAGTTGGAGATCTATCCATCGCTTCTCTCCAGGCAGGCTGAGATGAGGTACAAAGGAATTCCCAGGCTGGCACTGGAGTGGAGCTGTCCAGGGGGCTGGCGAGAAGAGCTGACTCGAGTTTCAGAGAGATCTCCGGGAATTTCCGGCACAGGTGGCAGCAAACCCTCGGAGTGAGTGGAAGCATGCGTGAAACGAGGGCGCGAGCTGAGGTATCTCCACGTAAGGACTTGGTGGAGAAAGAGGAGTAAGGCAGAAGAGGAGGGACGGGGGTGTGATGCAGCAAGGTTTGGTGTCACTGACGGTTCTGGAAGAAGGTAAAGCTAACTGGGCCCTTTTCCCTGAAGAGATTGGTGAAAATTTAATCTCTCATGATGCTTCCAGCATCCAGGGCATGACCCCCAAAGCACATAATGTAAAGTCTCTTCTGACACCCTAGCAATGCCTGCAAAGGGATGTAATGTGCAATGGTAGGAAACCCCACAAATCATCTCTTTTTCTCCTGGACACTTCCTCATTTCTCTACCAGCAGAAGCCACACACAGCTCTGCCTCCAGCAGCACTTTATGGGCATCATTGTAATCACCCTAACCATAGGCTTTAGGGACTATTTTCCCCATTTCACAGAAATGGAAACAGAGGCTCAGAGAGGCTCGGTGAGGATGACTATGAAGTGACACCATGTGACTTTCGGAGAAAGAGAAAGGTTGGCAGTGCTACCAGGAGGTCACCAAGTACATGAGGGTGGGGCCGGATTAGGAGCAGACACCTCAGGGGGCTGCTACCCAGTCATGTGGGCCACACCAGCCTGGCATCAAAGCTGTGGAGCTCCATTCCTCCAACTAGCTCTGAGGCAGATATTGCTGATGCCAGGAATCTAAATTCCCTTCAATCTGGAAGCTTTCAAATGGTTTATCACCCCATTTTCCAAAGGGTTTTGTTGACCCTTCATTAGCTTGGCCTGGCAACTGCAGGGCAGGACCGGGATGGGGAGTAGGTTTGAAGCCAGACCAGGGTTTAAATCCTGGTCCCACCACTTACTGACCCCTTTCCCATAGGTGATCACCAGTCTCTCCAACCTCAGTGAGACTGACGATTCCTCTTCCTGGTGTGACAGGAGAACCGAGAAACACAAGCAAAGCACAGTACACAGGGGACACAAGAAATGGTCCAGTAAAATAAGAGGGGCTCTATATTTATTTCTACCTTGCTTTATTCCAAAAGCAATTCAAGGCAGCTGGTGCACAATAAATATTTGTTCACTAGATACAGTAAAATAAAGAATGATGAACTTGGTCTGCCACAGAGAGGCTCAAAGAGAAAATGAGGGGAAATTGCCTACAGTGAAATTCATTAAGTTGTTTTTAAAATCAATGATTTGAGTTTTAGCCTTACACAGGGGCGGGGGAAATGAGTTTAGTTTGTAAATGCAGTTAGAATAATAAGTAACGTTCCAACTACCATGCAGCTTTTCCATAATTAATAGCATCGAACTAGACATCACCATATGCCTCCTCCTTCCTCCCTCTGTCCTCTAGTCCTCTAACACGCAGAATTCCAAAAAGCTGGCTGGAGAAGAGGCAAGAGACCTTGAGGGACCGGCTAGCACACCCGATAATAAGTTATTAGATATTCTAATGTGGAGAGAAACTGGCATCTCATGAATTCTTTCCCTGGAACCTGAAAGCAGTAGGAAGCTATGAAACACCAGTCACCAGAGCTTGCCGTGTTTGTGTTGTCACAACAGCTGTGGCAGTAGCAGTACACAGAGACCTCCTTAAGGACGTCCACTAAATGTTCATCACAGCATTGTTTATAGAGAAAACACTAGAAGCAACCTAAATGTTCAACAAGGTAAACTGCTTTGAACCAGCCCCCTCACACATCAGTGTGACAGCAATCACCAGAGGAGAGGGTTCCATTGTGGTTGGCACCAGGGCAGGAGAATGCCCACAAGTGCCCACAGAGCTGTGGTTAAAATAAACTCTGATAAGTTTGCACTGGAATAATGTGCACCTCTTAAAAATGACAACGTGGATAATACACACACACACACACACACGTGCAGAAAGAGGAATTTAGGATGCAGGTACAATATACACATACAGAGAGAGAAGGGAATTTAGGATGTTGGTGAGTGGTAAAAACAGGAGTAACAGGAAAAACCTAAATAAACTCTCTAGCTCCATTTGCTGTTTGTTGACTAAAACCCACTAATTTGGAGGCCACGAGCTTTGCTGTAAATGACACCTCTGCTTGAAGCTACCTAATGGGTTAACACTGTTCCCCAGCAAATGTGGATTTGTTTCTCTTCTCCCGTTATGTATCTTAAACTGTAAGGTTAAATATTCCCAGAAAAAAAGAAAAGGAACTTGCTAATCAGTAGTTTTTCTTTGGCGTTACAGGACCCAGAACACGAAGTGATTTTCAGATAACAGCAGCATGTACGTCAGAAAAGCAGAGCACGCAGAATTTATGATCCAGTATTCCCACCCCACCTCGAGACTAAAAAAATTACTTACCCAAAACCCCTACATAAGCCTTGCGCCTGTGACCGTAAGCAAGATAGTTCTTTTTTTGTTGTTGCCAATAAGCAACAAGCTCTTTTCTGGCCCAGTCATTCCATCTCTCAAGCTATTAGCATCATCTGAGGGCATCAGAACTGGACCCTTTGTGGTTACATATTCCAAAAGATTAAAAAGCAGAGTACAAAATAACATGCTTATTATAATTCTTTTATGTGCAAATTGCTTGCATATAAAGAAATCTAAAACAACATACCCCAAAATTTCATAATATTTTTCTCCAGGTAATGGAACTTAAAGTGATTTTAATTTATTCCTCTTTTAGTGCAATTGTTTCCTATTTTTTTTTTACAATACACAAGTTGCATCTGTGTGACATAAAAGAAAAAATTTGCAAGAAATTATGAGGCCCAGGAAAGTGTTTTCTCTCTGTATCATACAGCCAAGGAAGGAAAGAGATAAAGAGTACTTGGGACATCAAGCTCATTTCAATGTGACCACTCCATTCATCAAGGCATCCCAATGGGCTTTAGTGACTTGTGTGAGGAAAGGACTTTATGCATGACAAGTCCGTAGGTTAAGGAATGGTCAGTAAGCGCACAAGATGCCACCTGACCTAGGCATCTGAATATTCAGGACATATTTTAGTGCTAAACTCAATACTCATTCTTTGCTTTAAATTAATTTGTGCAGGGGCTGGAGCGGTGGCTCAGCGGTTTCGGCGCTTGCCTGGCAAGCACGAGGACCTGGGTTCAAACCCCAGCACCACATACACAACTGAGTGGGAGCAACTAAGGCCATGTGAAAAACTAAATAAAGTTGTTTCTCTCTTTTTCTGTCTCTCTCTCTCTCACTGTCCCTCTCTCTTTTTAAAAAAAAAATTAATTCGTACAAGGATATAATGCTATGTTATTCCTGAACAGATAGATAATAAAAGGTCTCACTATTTTTCTTTTTTTGGTACCAGGAATTGAATCCCAGGTGCTTAGCCACTGAGCCATATACCCAGCTCTTTTATATATATATATTTAGAGACAGGGTCTCTCTTAGTTGCTTAGGACCTCATTAAGTGGCTGAGGCTAGCTTTGAACTCATAATCCTCCTGCCTCAGCCTCAGAGTCATTGGGATTACAGGCATGCACCATCTCGCCCATTGAGGTATCACTTTTTAAAGAAAGAGGTACGGAAGAAAAAGTTTTAAAAAGGAAGACAATCTTTTCTGAAATAGGAAATATGCTGTGAAGTGGGTAGTTTTCCGTGCAAAGGAGTCTATTATGTTCGAAGATACAGTATCACAATAGTTAGTTGAAATTAAACACTTTGAAAATACAGGAAAAGGAAACTGACAGTTCCACAAGAACTTCTTGACACAAATACGCAAACCTGACATCTCTACCAGCCTTAACACCACAGCTCCACTTTCTAACAATGGTACATAGGAGGAAATACTTGCAAAAGAAATAAGCACTTTAACCAAGGGAATGTTAACCAAGGGAGGGTGAAACAGCCACGGGGCCAGCAGTGAACAGTGCGGGCACAGCTGGTAGGCTGAGGCCCACACTCAGTGGGCGCCCTGGTAACCCAACTTGACTGGTTCCATGAAGGAATTTTAGAAAAGAAGTTAATTCACACAAACCAATGTTAGTTTTAATTCTCCCAGTTAATTCTGAAAACACGAAACCCTTTTTTGCACAAAGCTTATTGCCTACAATGAAATTTATTATGAAGTCAAAAACTCTGATTTTCAACCAGTAAAATATTCGGTTAGGTTACGTGTGTCACTTTTGATTATGTAATCAACAGCCATTACTCCCTTCAAAGACTCGAAGATAGAACCTGATTAGGTAGGTCTTGCATGCAAGGGACCCATTCCGATGGAATGACTTATGATTGTTCCACGTCAATGATGCTAATCTCATTCTACCAAGCTCAGTATGCGTGTGAACCAGTTCTGGCCAATGAGATTTGGGAAACAGCCATTTTACCAACACTAAGCGGAAACCAAAGCTGGGAGTCGTAGGGCTGTATTTACTGAGTATACATGTTAAATGTGATAAGGTAACAGAATACACTGGGTGAAAGGAGACAGGTGCACGCCATAATGTTAACAAGTATGTATTAAGCATCTATTACATGCTTAGCTAACCCTGGGACACTGGGTATGGAATAACCAGGCCGTGACTGCTGTAGCAATGACTTTGAGATGGAAATGGAGGTGGAGTGTTTTGGGTCACCAAAGAAGTGCAGTCGCAGGAGGCAATAGAGAGATCTTGTTCTGCTTGGACATATCCAGGTCGTGACTCTTCCAGCACATCGTTCAAACAATACTAGTTGCAAAAAGAACAGTCATTGCAGCTGCAGCTATGACAGACACAGGTCAAAAAGTGCCCAGTAGGGAGAGTGCTTAGAGTGCAGTCTCTCAGAATCAGTCCCACGAGCCCAGGAACAGAGCCAGCAATTTGCAAAGTATATCGAGGGAAAGCAAAACTGTTTATAAAAATTAATTGATAAACTCTTGGTCCCCTGCTTTGAGCAAATGTATAAACATAAGCCGAGAACTTCCTGTAACTGCAATACTTCTGAAGCGAGAGCATGGCAGGACGACCTTTCATGTCATTTCCCTAGCTGCAGTGGACACAGGTTGACACAGGGAGGAGAACTGGAACCAGACTGCAGAACCCCTGGACTTCCTTTGTGGTTCCTTGCATGTGTGTGTTATTGAGGTGGTAGTAGCTCCAGGGCCCACGCAGCAGGACAGCTGGGCCTGGTGACTGTCAGAGGAGCTGCATGAGAACCACGGGTGAACTTGGAACTGTAACTTCCAAGACTTGCACACCAATCTGGGAGGAAGGGACTGTAGCCATGCAGGAGCCAATCACTTCCCACAGTTTTGCTCTCTGCAGTTTCTGTTACCCATGGTCAGAAAATATTAAATGGAAAATTCCAGAAGTGAACAGTTCATAAGTTTTAAAATGCATGCCATTCTGAGTAACATGATGAAATCTCATACTGTTCCTCTCTGCCTGCCCAGGATATAAGCTATCCCTTCATCCAGCATAGCCATGCCATATATACTGCCTGCCCATTAGTCACTTAGTCACTGAGTTATCAGGTGGACTATGGAATTGTGCTCATGTAACCTTATTTAACTTAATAATGACTCCAAAGTGCGAGAATAATGGTGCTAGCAATTTTATTACAGTATATTGTTAGAATTGTTCTATTGAATTATTGTTGTGAATCTCTTACTCTAACTAATTTACAAATTAAACTTTATCTTAGGTACATATGTAGAGGAAATAACATAGTATCTATGGGGTTCAGTACTATCTGCTTTTCAGGCATTCACTAGGGGTCCTGGGACATGTCCCCCATGGATAGGGGACGCTACATTAGCCAGTCTACAGTCAGCACAGAGCCAACCACTTCCTTAACAAAACCAATTGCGGGGCTGGAGCGGTGGCTCAACGGTTTCGGTGCTTGCCTGGCAAGCACGAGGACCCAGGTTCGAACCCCAGCACCACATACACATGTGTTGGAGCAACTGAGGCCATGTGAAAAACTAAATAAATTGTTTCTCCCTTTCTCTGTCTCTCTCTCACTGTCCCTCTCTCTTGAAAAAAAAAAAAAAAAACCAGTTGTGTTGATACCGTCATTGTGGTGTCAGCCTAGATCAGAGAAATCAAATGTAAAAGTGTCTCAAACCTAAAACCATTGATCCCCAGTGTCCCCACCTAACTCCTGCTGCTGCCTCATCTCTAGAGATATCGGGGCAGACATGAGCACCGTTCTTATCACAGAAAGGATGAAGGATCACACGGTATGAATGGAGCAGGAAGGCTTGGCATACAGTTGAATCTTGGGAGACTTCTAGAACTGGAAGGAGTCTTAAAGATATCTAGCACCATGTCAAACATTTTTAGCAGTAGAACATTTTATTCAAACGAGGTTTTACACAGAAAACTAATGGATATATCAGTATAGTTTATTTTTTAACTCACCATACAGGTTTTTTGTTGTTTTTTTTTTCAAAGAAAGACGGACAGTGAGAGAAAGAGAGAAGCAATTTTTATTTAGTTTTTCATGTGACTTTCATTGCTTTGACAGTTTGCTGTGTACATGGTGCTGGGATTTGAACCGGCGTACTCACGCATGGCAGGCAAGCACTATAACCACCGAGCCACCACTCCAGCCCCAGCATAGTTTATTTTTAAAGTGGAAACTTCCATATTTGTTATAAAGTAATCTCAAGTAGATGCTATTTTGTTGAACCTGAAATTTCAGATCAGGTGGAAAGAAGATGGCTGTGTCCTAGGTCAGCTTCAGCATCCGCTGAAGCTCTGTCACATGCTGGTTATGTAAAATAGAAAATTCTGCTGCATACTTACAATTAGGGAGGAACTTATAAGTAGGGATGAGCTTTCCTACTTACCCTGAAGTCTCGGGAGACTTTCCAAATAAACTGAAATAAACTGAGACACTCATCTCAAGAACAACTAGAAAAAAAAAATAGCTCATCTTGCAAACAGATTAACATGTACACAACTAATGATGTATTAAAAAATCAGCATATTCCCTAAAACAAGTGTGCACACGATGGTGTTTAAAATTCTGAAAATATGCTTATAATCTGATATGTGAATCAAAGGTATGCCCAATTCCTAAAGCACCTCCCCATGGTGCTAGGATTCCATAGACTCTTTCAAAATGACTCATCAAATAAAATTCATTTGGGGCTGGAGCAGTGATTTAGCAGTTATGGCACTTGCCTGGCATGCACAAGTATGCAGGTTCAAATCCCAGCACCACATACACAAAGAAGAGTTGGAGCAACAGAGGCCACATGAAAAACTAAATAAAATTTATTCTCTCCTTCTCTCTCTCTCTTTCTCACTGTCCCTCTTTCTTTAAAAAAAAAATTAAATTCATTCTTTTTATAGAAGAATTTAGACCCAGACCAGGGAGATTATTGCTCAATGTCACGCAGTTAGAGATGCATCTCTAGGACTAAAACCCAGAACTTTTTACCCCAAGTCCAAGGCTGCTTCCACTAATCACACTACTGTATTAAGCACTTTTCCTCTTCCACGCAGGTGCCCTTTCTACTGCTAGCAAAGAGTGTAAGCTGACACACTTTATCAGCAAGACAAGGTCTGAACATCTTGACACGTATTTCCAAGTTTAAAATGAAGAAAGGAAAACTTGTAATATAAACTCCTCACAGGATGCAAGTGCCCACCCCCCACTCATCTCTAATGGGCCTGGTGAGCCAAAGCAAGCTCAGGCAAGTTCCTGTGGGCTCCTCATCTGCACAGTCATTCGTGCTAGTTCTCTCTCCCCCTGTTTCCTCAATAAATCTTATTGAACAAGTGACACACCAGTGATGTTGCAAAAACAAACCATTTCCCTCTGCTCTCACACCACAGTCACCCCAAAGACTGTAGTAACCTCAGGCAATTCTGCAGCAGCAGACACCAGCTGTGCATCCTCTAATCCAATTCAGTTCTTACACTGTCTACCTGAAGAGAGCATCCAGATCCCACAGGCTGAGAGCTCAATCTCCAAGACTGTCCCACGCTCCAGTCGATTCATATGCCAACTGCAAGCCCCAGGTAGTTTCTGACCACGCTACTATAAATCAGGTTTCCCATAATCCCTTCCTGGGGTTCAGTTAATTTGTTCTTTCAAGCAGCTCACAGGACTCAGGGAAACACTAATTGTGTTTACCTGTTTATTATAGAGGATATTACAAAGGAGGAATGATGAAGAGATGCGTGGGGGAAGGGACAGGCCACGGCTCCTAACTCCCTCCCCGGGGCAGGCCATAGAAACTAGCATTTCTCTTCCCCAAGGTGGGCCACAGAAACTCTAGATCCACCACAGAGCACACTGCTCTCCAGGCACACCACCCCTCAGAAACCTCCACATGCTCAGCTCTCTGGAAGCTCTCTGAACCTTGTCCTTCTGGGTTTTATGCAGACTTTATTGCATATCTAATGCTAAAAGACTGGGTGAGGAAGCCCAGAAAAGCTTGTCCATTTAGATCTTTCTTGGCCTGTCTGTGTAGCTCTCCTCCCTCCAGGTTATGAGCAGGGCCCTGTCTGAGTTGGCAGTATTATGATCTGCTACCACACAAGGTAGATCAGAGAATTTCTTCATGGCCACCGCTAAGACAGAAAGGTAGAGGAAGATTAGAATTTCTAATGACCCACCTTGAGGAAGAGAAATCTTAATTTCCATGGCCTGACTTAGGGAGGAAGTTATGAGCCAGGAATCATAAATGAAAACCAAAATATGTATATCATGATATCACACCAGAGAACCCAAATAATGTTTTAGGAAAGAGTCTAGCATCAAACAAAGAAATACCAGAATCAGGAAAATAGTTCAAACCTTTTTCTATATCCAGCATTTAGCTTAAGACTTCACTACCTAACCATAACTATGAAAGTGGGGGGAGAAGGGAGGGAGGGATGAAGGGGGTTTATCAATACAACTGAGAACAATCCACTCCCATAAGAAGCCTAACTACACACAGGCAGGCAGAGAAACTCAAAAATTTCAAAAATTAATATAAATGTATATTCTCATTTCTAATCATAGCTTGGGGGTATTACAGAGGAGACCTGAGATCGGGGAATGGATGAACAGGAGAGATCCTGGACTAGGATTGGTCTTAACTTACTAAGTCAATATCCATGTATGTGTGAATATATAACAACGATTCTCTCCAATATGTAAGACTATGCTGAACAAAAAAAATGCAAAAAATAAAAAAGATTTTACTACCTGAAGATTGATAGGAACATGAGGAAACAAAACCAAATAATCCTTAAGTCTTGCTGGTTGATCCTACAAACATGGTATAGTGGCAAACGAACAATGAAATTAAGAGAATATGTAGAATTTCCCCTGTGGTTCATTTACACATGCACCCCTACTCCATGACCATAAAGGTTGATAAATCCCTTGCTTCTGAGTTTAACTGAACATCTAAGACAAGATATCGTTTGTGATAGGTAAAAACAGTCAGTAAATTCATTGACATGATGACGTCATACACAGCCACTCATTTGGTGGGACCCTATAATTGTGGATGCAAGCTCATAAAGTTGTCAAACTTTTTCAAAACAACTGAAACTCAATGTCTAATCTGTAAAAATAGAAAGATTTTCATTTATTTGGGGAAAAATGGCCGTAATGGAATTAGAAAATTGAATTATGCTGCTACAACTACTAGATTTATGGATTATTTATTGTCTACCAAGCACTGTTGTAAATATTTTACACATTTTGGCTCTTTAATTTTTGCTATAATCCTAAGAAATTGATTCTATTGTCAATCCCCTTTTACAGCAATGCAATCTGAGGGAAAGACAAGAAAAGGAGCATTAGAACTAACAAGAACAAGTATAAACAGACCTTGAACAATGCTATAGCCTGGATCTTAACTGTCCCCCACAGCACATGCGGTAAAGGCTTACTCCACATGGTAGTGCTCTCAGGAGGTGATGGAGCCTTTAGGAGGTGGGGCCTAATGGGAGGTCTTTAGATCATTGGAGATATGCCCATAAAGGAGATAGTGGGGACCCAGCTTTCTCTTCCTCTCTTTTGCTTCCTGGTCATGAGATAAGCAATTTTGTCCACCATGCACTTCTACCACAATCTGCTGCCTCACCATAGGTCCAAAGCAATGGTGCCAAGTAATCATGGACTCTAAAACAGTGAGCCAAAATAAACCTTTTCTCATTATAAGTTATCACAGGTAATTGTTATAGTAATGGAAAGCTGACTAATACAAATGAGTATGTAGGTTTTCTTCTACCTTGATATTAAGCAGTAGCTAATCATAACTCAAAGCAACAAGGAAGAAAAAGCATTTTAAATTTCCCACATGTTATATGACATTCAGTTCTCATGATTAACACAAATAGGAGGCATTTCAACTCAAAAGGGACCAACATTAAATCCTGTAGTTCAGAGGTTGAATGGAACCTCAGGATCTAGGAGGAAGGTAGGTAGCTTTGCAAAAAAAAAAAAAAAAAAAAAAAAAAAACCTGCTGTAAGAAGCTTTCCTGCATAAAGATTAGCAGTTAGAACTCTGGAACCAGAAAGCTTGGATTCCAGCCCTGGCTCTGCTTCTGTAAACTCTGAGATCCTGAGCAAGTTGTTTAACCTTTTCTATGGGAATAAAAATATTAACGAGAAGAATCTTACAAGGGTTGCTATAAGGATTAAATGAAACTTCTGAAACCTTGACACAGTATCTTATCCATAACAACCACTCAGTAAGCACCATCATCATCTGGAGAAAGAAAGAACCTGGAAATGAGGCTTTGGTTAGCATAGAAGGAGCAATATTCTGGCTTTTATAAGACTGCTCTGCTTCTTCACTACTCTGCTTCTGGACGCATTCGTAGAAGAAAAAAAAATCTCTATACCTCACATCATTTAAAAACTCATGCCTGCCAAGTTTTCCCATGATAACCAGCAATATATGACTTTATTAAGATATGAAGAGGTTTTTGTCTAATCTTCTGTCAACCTCAATTACACAAAGTCTTCACAAATTGTCAATGGACATTTAAAAAATGTTATACAGTTCTTATAAAATCAAACACAATGCCCCTAGCCTAAAATGGTATAAAGCCACAAGTCCCTAATGAATTATGAATTCCCATAAATGTAAAAATAGACATAAAAATGATAACAAGCTGTAACAAAACTAAAACTGACCATAGAGCAATATTAGAACCTGGAATTAACTAAAGCCACTGGATTAAAACATTAACTATGAGACCTCAGCTCTTAACAGTCTGGCTCTGATGAGTAAAACAGCAGTCACCAAATGAGAGAGAGAGAAGTGTTAAATCTCCCCTTTCATCTAGACTCAAGTCTGTTCCCCAATCTCAGCACCATCCCTACCTCTTCCAAATCTAAGCAAAACCCACACATTTTCAAAAATATAACACTAATGGGGATGGGAAGAGACTTGATGATATTTATAATACTTTAAGGAAAGGCAGTATACTTTAAGATGAATCCCAACAGCAACATATACACAGAACTGTGGTTCTGTGTTCAGACTATCAGAGTCTCAGGCAGTGGGAAGAGACAGAAGGTGCTGCTTGGATGGAATACAACACATCCAGTGATAACCTAATGAAAACAGGAAACTGGACTGGGAGCAATGCATACGTACATGCCCTGGATGTGAAAAGAGCATTGGACTTAAATGAGCAAGAAAAAAGAGAGGGTAGAAACATAAGCAAATGGAAATTAAAATGCAAGAAACTGCATAAAAACCAAACACAGGAGACAAGAAAGGATTCTGGAAAATAAAAGTGCAATGACAACAGTAATGTACATGTTAGAAATAGTTTTAGAACTCAATTGGTTCTATAGAAAATCCACATAGTGCTGAGGAAAACAGACTTCCTAAGTTCTGCTAGAAAGCAGCAGGAACAAATATGGACATTGAAATGACTGTAGTTGTAGAAGACAGAGAATGGACATTCAACTTGAGGACAATAGGTGTTCCCAAAAAAGAACTCACAACAAGTGGAAAAGAAGTAGTAATCAAAGATATAATAGAAGAAATAGTTCCTCTTCTGCAGAAAAGCTGTATAAGTAGATCAAATGAGCCTCTGGCACAAAAAGAAACCCATATCCATTCACATGCTTGCAAAACTATTTCACCACAAGGGTTAATTTTAATCAAATTAAATTAAGTTTTACAACCTATAAGCACACACAGAGATAAATCAGGTTGCCTGCAAAGTAGAAAAAAATTAATCAAGACTCCAAGTTCCCCAACACTAGAATAAATCCAATGACTAGAGTATTTTGAAGAAGAAAAAAGTTATAAGTTATAATCCAGAAATTTTATGTTGCAAATTTATCTGTCATGAGAAAGGGATTTTCAGAAACATGAGCTCTTAAGACACACAGGAACTGCAAGAAAATATCTTGCATTTGTTGTTCACAATCTGAAGATTAAGATGATCAAGATAAGCACTCCAGAAAAGGCATACAAGTGATTGGCAATGAGAAATAAAACTAGTTTGAAGAGAGAAATGATTCTCAGAAAGCCAGATATGAAACTGGACTCAATGAGAACAGGCTTGAGGATTCTTTCAAAGTGATGGAAATGTTCTAAAATTGGACAGTGGTTGGCACAATTCTATAAATTTACTAAAAAAAAAAAACATTGAATTGTATACCTCACATGTGTTAACTTTATGGTAAATAAAAATTCATCAAAATAGCTTTTTTAAAGAATACAAAATCAAATATAAAAACATCATATATAAAAACCAAAATCAAATATATTAATATAGCCTGGATGGACAAAACAGTATTAAAGACCTTATCACCAAAAGTATCATTTCACACTTGACTGACAATTGAAAAAATCTGATCAAAAGATGTTTTTGAAAAATTAAAGGTAACTATGAATAGTATATATGCTTTCCAAACACTAGAAAAGAAAAAAGATAAACATAGTCCATATATCAAAACCAGAAAATAAAGGAAAGAGCAATACAGTATCTTTTTCAATAGAAAACAGTGATATGTTAGAAAGAAGAGCAATATAACAATTATTTTTAAATTATTTTAATCTCTCTTTAAAAACTAAAATTGTCAACTTGGGACAAAAACAAAATATTGAGTTGGGTGCAATGGCACTTGCTTTTAACCCCAGCTATCCAGGAGGCTGAGGCAGGAGGATCACAAGTGCGAGGTCAGACTCCACTCAGCAGAGCTGGGGATGTAGGTTATATGTAGAACCCTCCTGGGTACAATCCTCAGGACTAAAAAAAAAAAAATTTTTTTTAATTAAAAAATATAGCCGGGTGTGGTGGTACATACTCAGGAAGTTGAGGCAGGAAGACTGCAAGTTCAAAGCCAGCCTCTGCAACCAAGCAAGGCCCTAAGCAACTTCATGAGACCCTGTCTCTAAATTTTAAAATAATTTAAAAGGTCTGGAGTTGTGGCTCTGTGATTAAGTGCCCCTAGGTTCAATCCCTAGTACCAAAAAAAAATTACATATATTATATACACACACACATATGCATGCACACACACATACACACAGTAGTATCAAACCAAAATAAAATAAACAAGGTACTGACAAAAGGAATGAGAGACCTAATTTCTTGGTCTGATGAAAAGTATAATCATTTCCAATCAAAAAGCTCATTTTAAATGGTTACTTATCATTATGGTTTTTTGCAACACAAAGATGACCATCATATATTTTTAAGAGGGAAAATACTTAGATTACATAAAAGCATGGAAGAATGATCCCATGGCAAATTGTGAATATGTGTGTTCATGTACATACATACCCAATAGAATATGCTAAGTGTGTTCATCAAAAAGTGAGTAGAGTTGATGAGACTTCAATGCTTTTGATCTGGTTGAATTTTAGTAATGAGAATATATTCACACACAATATATATATTATAAATTTGTATGAAAAAATGACAAACACCATTTCATGAAACCTACCCAGAGAATCATTTCATACTGAAAAAATAAAATTGATAGTAAGTATATATAATTCCCATAAAATTTTCAAAATGAGTTACAGTATGCCAAAATATATATAAAATTAAAAATGAAATATAAGAAT
Source organism: Aplodontia rufa (assembly GCA_004027875.1). Classification (NCBI taxonomy): domain Eukaryota; kingdom Metazoa; phylum Chordata; class Mammalia; order Rodentia; family Aplodontiidae; genus Aplodontia; species Aplodontia rufa. Next base: position 30,790 of record PVKS010006804.1, on the reverse strand, counting down.
AAATGTACAAGACAAAAATATAACAGATGCTCCTTATAAACTACTGGTCTTGATATCCCGGATGAACTTAGATACAAAAATCCTTAATAAAGTACTAGCAAACCGTATTCAAAAACTTATCAAGAAGATAATCCATCATGATCAAGTGGGCTTCATCCCAGGAATGCAGGGCTGGTTCAACATACACAAAACGATTAACGTAATTCACCACTTAAATAGAATCAAGGACAAAAACCATATAATCATCGCAATGGATGCAGAAAAGGCCTTTGATAAAATCCAGCACCCTTTTATGTTCAAAACTCTAGAGAAGATGGGGTTCAAAGGATCATTTCTGAACTATGTAAAGGCAATATATGCTAAACCCTCAGTTAGTATATTACTAAATGGAGAAAAGCTGAAAGCATTTCCACTAAAATCTGGAATAAGACAAGACTGCCTGCTCTCACCACTTTTATTCAATATTGTCCTTGAGACCGTAGCTGGAGCAATCAGGCAAGAGAAAGAAATCAAAGGGATAAAAATAGGAAAAGAGAAAGTCAAACTCTCTTTTTTTGCTGATGACATGATACTCTATCTGGAAGATCCAAAAAACTCCATCAGAAAACTTCTTGAACTCATAAACAGATTTAGCCAAGTGGCAGGATACAAGATCAACACACGTAAATCAATCGCTTTCCTATACACTAATAATAACAGGACTGATGAAGAAGTCAGGAAATGAGTCCCACTCAAAATATCTTCGAAAAAAATAAAATACTTGGGAATTAACCTTACAAGGGAAATCAAAGATCTCTTCAACAAAAATTATGGGTCATTGAAGAATGAAATACAAGACAACCTAAGAAGATGGAAAGATGTCCCATGCTCTTGGTTAGGCAGAATTAATATAATAAAAATGGCCATCCTACCGAAAGCTTTATTCAGATTTAATGCTATCTCCATAAAGATACCTATGTCATTCTTTATTGACATAGAAAAAGCAATTCTCAAATTCATTTGGAACAATAAGAAACCTAGAATTGCCAAAACACTACTAAGCACGAAAGATAAAACAGGTGGTTTCACCATACCAGATTTAAAACTATACTATAGAGCCATAGTAACAAAGACAGCATGGTGTCAAGATAGGAAAGAAGACCAATGGAATAGAATAGAAGACCCTGAAACAAACCCTCAAATATTCAAACATCTGATTTTTGACAAAGGGGGACAAAATATTACATGGAGGGGAGACAGCCTCTTCAATAAATGAATGGTGTTGGATAAACTGGACAGCCACTTGGAGAAAGTTGAAATTAGACCCATATCTTTCTCCTTGCACCAGGATCAAATCAAAATGGATCAAGGAGCTAGGAATTAAAACAGCTACCTTGCAACTGATAGAACACAAATTAGGTTCAACACTTCAGCATTTGGGAGTAGGCAAAGACTTTCTCAACATGTCCCCGAAAGTGAAGGAAGTAAAGTCAAAAATCAGTGAATGGGGAGCTGGAGCGGTGGCTCAGCGGTTTCGGCGCTTGCCTGGCAAGCACGAGGACCCAGGTTCAAACCCCAGCACCACGTACACAACTGAGTGTTGGAGCAACTAAGGCTATGTGAAAAACTCAATAAAGTTGTTCCTCTCTTTCTCTGTCTCTCTCACTGTCCCTCTCTCTTAAAAAAAAAAAATCAGTGAATGGGATGTCATAAAGCTAAAAAGCTTTTGTACTGCCAAGAAAACAATCAAAAGAGTCAAGAGATTTCCTACGGAAATGGAGAGAATCATGGGCTATGATTCCTCTGACAGGGGTCTCATATCCAGAATCTACAAAATCCTCAAAAATCTCAACGACAAAAACTCAACTACACAAACAACCCAATTAATAAATGGGACAAAAAGCTAAATAGAAACTTCTCAACAGAGGACATTGATCAAGCCAATGAATACATGAGAAAGTGCTCTTAATCACTAGTAATCAGAGAAATGCAAATGAAAACTACATTAAGATATCACCTTACACCAGTCAGAATGGCAAAAGTGAAGAAAATAAACAATAATAGATGCTGTAGGGGCTGTGGAGAGAGAGGCACGCTAACACACTGTTGGTGGAGCTGCAGACTGGTACAGTCCCTCTGGAAAGCAGTGTGGAGAATCCTCAAAAAACTAGGGATGAGCCCACCATACGATCCTGCTATTCCACTCCTGGGTATTTTTCCAGGGGATTTAGAATCAGCACATTATAGTGACACAACAATATCTATGTTCATAGCAGCTCAATTTACTATTGCTAGATTATGGAAACAACTTAGATGTCCCTCACTGGATGAATGGATCCAAAAACTGTGGTACATTTATACCATGGAATTCTACACAGCAATTAGAAACAATGATATTGCAGCCTTTGAAGGTAAATAGATGGCCATGGAAGAAATTATGCTGAGTAAAATCAGCTTAACCCAGAGAACCAAGGGTCGAATGTCTCCACTCATCTGTGGAGGCTGGATCTAGACCTTGGCCAGTGAGAAAGTTGGTCTAGTACTATGTGTTAAATCCAGATAAGGTGTAATGCTATACAACATAATACTTTTTTAGAGATATTGTGGAAGTGGAAGGGAGGGATAAGGGTGGGTAATTGGGGGGGCACTCCTGGGGGTAATTCTAATATCCAGAATCTATACACATTTTATACTATTTTGTTAAAAACTTGTATGGTTGTTCTATAATAAATCTCTCAATAAAAAAAAAACTAGTGGTCTTCATCATGTCAGATAACCAAAAAAATAAAAAGGGATCTGTTTTGACATTAATATAATTGCTACATCTGGATAATTGGCCTGGGTTATGTAATGACAATATAATCAATTTAATAATTATATTAATGAAATACATGAAAACAGGACATATGCTCTATTTTTAGTACCCATGGAATATTTATGAAAATTAATTTAAAATTAGAACACCTAGGAAATTGCTAACTTATGCTCTTAACTAGAACCCCATCAAAAGAACTAAGGATTTTTTTAATGAAAACTGACAAATTTGAAGTCCATCAAGAAGAAAAGCAAGCAAGAATAGCCAAGAACTTTTTTTATGTGTGTATTTTCATTTCAGTTTAATATACCAGTCAGTAATTTGACAATATCTTGGAACGTATCCTGGTTCTAAAAAGCACTAGTATCCTGTTTGGCTGTATAGGGGGCCATTCAGGTTTTTTGAAACATTGCACCAAACCTGAAAACATAGCCAAGAACTTTTTGAAAAAGATGAATGAACATGGTCTTGTCATATTAGATGTAAAAGCATATCGCAAAGTTGTAATAACTAAATAGGACCACACTAGCTTTGGAAAAGACTGATAGATGAATAGCTTAAAAATTCCAAAAGGAGACCCTAATGTGTGTGTAACACTATTAATATTTTAAATCAGTGCAGAAAAGAATGAATAAACTTAGAGGGAAAAATAAAATTAAATCCCTACCTCATCACAAAAGGCATTTTAGGTGAATTAAAGATTTAAATATAAAAATGAAACTATAAAGCACAAATAAACATTGATGCATGTTATCATAATCTTTTCAGAGTGGAAGCTTTTTCTAAACATGAACAAAAAAATGTATTGGTTTATTTAAAAACTGAACTTTTGGATGCAAAACAAGTTTCAAAGGTATTCTTAACAAACTGAAAATTTTTTGCAGCCAATATTACCAAGGATTAAAACCTTTCACATATCAAAAGTTTATGTAAATCAGAAAAAAAATGCAAAAGAAAAACTAATGAAAGGTAGGAATGTGATACTTATAAAATAAATACAGATGATAATTAACACATGGAGGGGAAAAAGTTCAACTTCAAAAATAGTCAAGAAAATGAAGAGGAAAGTCACCTGCCGTTTTTTTTTAAATATATCAAGTCACAACTGTTTTAAAGGTTGAAATCCATGTTCAAACCATGTCAACAGGAAAACATAAACATCCTTTCTGTGGGGAACTACAAACTGGTACAACATTGGAGGAAGGGCACAGTTTGAAATATGTATTTCGAATGTCTCAAAAGTATTCAACTCTCAGTGTCCAACAACTTTACTTCTAGGAATGTGTCCTAAGGCAGTAAGGACTTATAAAGAGGGAAAGGCATTTAGACTTACTAGGACATTATCTGTGACACCAAGAAAGCTGAAAGAACTTAAATATCCAACCATAAAGAATCAGCCAAGGGGCTGGAGCGGTGGTGGCTCAGCAGTTAAGGTGCTTGCCTCACATGTGCAAATACACGGGTTCAAACCCCAGCACCCACGTACACAACCAAGTGTCAGAGCAACGAAAGTCATGTGAAAAAAAAAAGAATCAGCCAAATAAATCATAGTACCTGAAGAACTATGATGATGAAGAATATTGATATGAAAATATATTAATTATACATTGTTAGGTGGGGAAAGAGGTAAACAACATACAATAATGGTCCCATACTGGGAAAAATAACAATGAATATATGTGAGCACATTCATTAAAAACATTTTGCTCAAACAGACATTCACCAAATATTCACAGTGGCTCTCTCCACATGTTGATATGTGGAGACCTTGTGTCTTCTTGGCTAATCTTGATTTTATGAATTTTTTCGTAATTGACATACCCAACTTGCATAATAATTGTCAAAATAATATCAACTGCAGTAAAAAGGTACTAAAATTATTGAGCTTTTTCATCTTTCAAAGGGCATTGGCACGCCAATACTTTTTCTCCATAGCATGGAAAGAAGTGCCATGGTTCCCACTATTGGAAAAAGATGTGGCTTGCCATCACCCTGAGGGACACTGTCAGTGGGATGATTACAGCTACTATGACAACAAGGGGAGGATGTGATGTCACATAATGATCCAGTGACTTCAACGTTCCTGTCCCAGTGCAGAGCTTTTGATGCTAGCTGGAAATCCAACAGAGACCTCATTAAGGGCATCTGTTTAGTAATTACTACAAGTTTCCCCTCATCACGCAACCAACTCTGAAAACAGCCCTCGCAAGAACTCCAACATCTGATTCACAGAGGGCCCTAATTGTCCACTCCTGTAGAACTCAGAGTGACAGCCCCCAGAGACACAGGGTCAAGTTTTGACACAGTCAGTAAAGGATACCTTGATCAACAGAAACCAGGAGGAAAAAGGCAGAGGACTTAAATTGAAGCTAAGATAAACTGAAGCCTCAAGGTGTTTTAAGGCATCTCATTGTGTTGCTCTAGCACATTTAGATATTTTCATTTCCATCAGAGAAAATTTAATATGCCTCTAACCTACAGCAAAGAAGGACAAATAGCAGCAACTGCACAGCCAGCCAGAGCACCCATGGCAATATTAGAATGCATAATAAATTCTCCTGCAGTGAATATGAAATCCCAAGACCCTCTTCCCACAGCACCAGCACAGTGCTCTGCACAGAGCAGAAGCAGGCTGCTATGGTGGAAGGAGCCAGACAGAAACGGTTTCCAGTCCCAGCCCTATTATTTAATCTCCTGAGCCTCAGCTTCCTGACCTGTAAACGGAGAATAATAATGCATCAAAAAGTTTGTTGAGAGGGGAGAGGTGGCAGGAAGGGGAGAGGGAGGGAAGACAGGGAGGGATTTAGGGAGAAAATCAGCAATGTAGCATACTCCTTACCCACCCACCATCATTTAATTCTGGAAAATTCTCAATTTAAACATTTATATCACTTGTATGGGCAAAATATAGAAGAATCAAGAGAATGGGGTATGGGTGATGTGGGGGTGAGTCTGGTTTAGGAACAAATCCATATTATATTGTTACTTTATATGTATTTATGATTGTACAATAACTCAACCCCTTAATAAAAAAAATTAAACATAAAGCTCAGAGCCTCATACATAGCACTTCAAAAAGTGAGTTCCCTTTAAAAAAATTATGGAAAACTAGATAGATAGGTCAATGAATTAACTGGTCCCTTATTAAATCTTAACTGGACCAATGCAAAAGTTTCCTTCCTGCCTGGTCCCTGCCCACACCCTCTCCACTCCTACTGCTTACACTGCTTACCACTATCGTGCTAATATATCATGCTGCTCTTATACATGGTATGTCTCTGTCTAGAATGTTCCCCAATTTCTCCCTTGTTCATTGCATCCCCAACCTCATCCAGCTCAGTAGTTTCCAAACAAGTGCACACATCAAAATCAGCAAGCTTGGGCTGGAGCAGTGGCTCAGAGGTTACAGCGCTTGCCTGGTGTGCATGAGTATGCAAGTTCAAACCCCAGCACCACATTACACAATAACCGTCTGAGGAATGAAAGTCACATGAAAAACTAAATTAAAAATTGCTTCTCTCTCTCTCTCTCTCTCTCTCTCTCTTACTGTCCCCTTTTTCTTTAAAAAAAATCAGAGAGCTTTCTACAAATGTCATATCTGGGCTCCATCCTACAGCTGTGGAGCACAGGGCACAGAACCCTTTAACAAGATCCCCATTTGGTTCTTATGCAGCCAACCCTACCGCTGCAGTTGAGACCAAATTGGTTCCTTCTTCTTTAAAACTCAGTTCAAGAACTCTCCTATATTGCTGTAGAAATGCAAAATGGTATAGCCCATTTTGCAAAAAGACTTGAAAAAGTCTGACAGTTCCAAAAAGTCACCCATTAATATAGCATACCACCCAGCAATTTTACTCCTAGGAATCTACCCATGTGTTCACACAAAGTGCTGTACATACATTTTATAGCAGCACTATTCCTAATAGCCAAAAACTGGAAATAACCAATGTCCATCAATTGATGAATGGATAAGTAAATGTATATACCCATTAATGGAATACTATTCAAAGTAAAACAGAATGAAATGGGCTAGAGCAGTGGCTTGGTGGTTACTGCACTTGCCTGGCACATGCAAGTACACGGGTTCAAACCCCAGCACCCACGTATACAACTAAGTGTCAGAGCAATGAAAGTCATGTGAAAAACTCAATAAAAATTGATTCTGTCTCTATCTCTCTGTTAGTGAGGGGGAGGGAAGGAAAGGGAAGAGAAAGGAAAGAAAAGCAAAACAGAACAAGAGTGGAAAAAATTGAGTCCAAGCTTTTGTCAACTCCTACAGAAAGTTAGATCTTCCAACCCCTGTGTTGCCCTCATCCTTTACAAATTCCTGAAACAGCATCTGGCCCAGGCACGGAGTTCTTCAATGTCAGCCTCCCCACAAGCCCACACCCTGCTCAAGGATGAGAAAATTGTCTGATATCTCCCTAAATTTGCAGGGCAATGCATGGGCACTCAACAACTATTCGTAAGACAAGGAGGAAGGAAGGTGTGGCCATCTGATTGACAGCTGAAATAAACTGTAAGAAACATTCTGGTCCTAAGAACTTAATACTCAGTTTCCCTCCTTCATGTAAAGTTACAAATCCTCTCATTGGGATGCTAAGAGGACATGCCAAAGGGCTTTGGATTTTTACCAAAGGCATATTCCACAGGTCTCAGAAGAGCCCTTCTGAAGTCTCCATGCATAGTCAGGCTTGCACACAATCATTTCAGCTTAAGATGCCCTGGATCCAAATCCAGGTCTCTTTACTTTCCAGGACAAATGCCTTAGTTTTCCCATGAGAAAATGGGGAATTAAGTGAGCTAAAGTTTACAAACCTCTATTTCAGAGCAAAAATAAGTATATATGGTGTGTGCATGTATATGTTTATACCTAAAATGAGTGTGTGTGTGTTGTGTGTGTGTGTGTGTGTGTGTGTGTGTGTGTGTGATAGGTGAGACATGGGCTGGAGCAGTGACTCAGAAGTTATAGCACTTGCCTGGCATGGAAGAGGACACGGGTTTGAACCCCAGCACCATGTACACAACAAAGTTTTGAAGCAATGAAAGCCTCATGAAAACCTAAATAAAATTTATTCTCTCTTTCTCTCTCTCACTTGTCCATCTCTCTTAAAAAAATATAGGTGCAATACCACCGCCCAAACAGGCCATGCTGTGAAACAGATAAATTTCATCTGGTTCCTAGGTGTTCAGGATCAAAGAAGTTGATACGCACACAAAAGAGGGCCTAGGCCCTTGGCGCACACAGAGAGCTGCATAATTTAAAATGTCCATATATACGATGGAGTTTTAAAAAGCAAGAAATAGAATGTGTATGATCCATATAAACAGAACTGCAATAGAATAGCATGTGAGCCTAGGATAGGATATTAACAGAGGGCATCTCTGGCTTTCTCTTCTGAGTTCCTAAAATGAATACGGATCATTTTTATAGGCAAACAAAATGAATAATGCTATGCTCATTTTGTTTAAAAAAATGAATTAAGTAATTAGGAAAATGAAGACAGCCTCCAGCCCCCAAGGACCACCTTCTACTCTGACAGCCTGAAAGTTTGTCTGGTTGGTTCCAAAAAGAGAATTAATTCCCAGGAGTATACAAGAAGGCCCAGATACAGATAATGAATGCTGCAGACATAGTAATAGCTAGTTGTTGCATGATGTTAAGACCATTCAGCAAACACTCACCTACCAACTCATCTCAGAATAATAGCCAGAGTATGTTTATAAACACAAATCTGCTCATGCCTCTGCTGAAAATGGTTACTTTCCACTGCTCTTGGGAAAAAGATCTAAATCTTGACTTTATAGCCCTTGAATAACCAGACCTCCTTTTAACCTCTCTACCCAACAGGCCATCTCGCCCCTCGGCCACAGGACCACAGGCTGTCTGCTCTATCTGGATGCTCCCCCAACTCCTCTCCCATGATCTTCTTTAAGGAAGCCCACCACAACCCCAGACAGGTTCAGTCCCACAGCATCCTGGCCTTTCCTTTGGAAGATGGAGCATAATTGCACCACAATGTCCAGGACCACATGGATTATGAATGCCACAACATCTGGTCTGTTTCGCTCACAATGCCTCACACAAAGCTACCTTGGGGTGATTCTTCACAAAGACTACATGAGTGACTGCAACCCGTGGGCAGGCAGGGAGGTAGAAGAAGCAAAGGATGCGCCCAGACAAAAACAAAGACAAGGTCATGGGAAGCGTATGAGCCCTACCCGGGAATGAGGACTGGATTCTGCAAGCAAAGGAAGCCATTAGAGGGTTTTAAATGAGAGGGCAGCAGGATCAGAAAATCTATAGGACTTGAATACTAATTAGATGAGGTGGAGGATGGGGCACATGAAAGGGAAGCTGAGATGGTTCCCGGATTTCTAGTCCCAATGCCCATGCTTTCTCGGAACTGTAGGAACTAGATTTGAGTCATTGCTCTGAAACAAGTCACTTTGACTTCTTGGAACTCCACTTTCACTTGGCCATTCCCTGAACCCTTCCCACTCTGGGAAAGCCTGGATAGCCCTGAGGACTCAAAGCTCACCTCCTTCAGAGAGTGGCAGCAGTGACCACAGAGGTCTCCTTACCCAACCAGTTCATTTACATCTGTAGAATGAAGTTAATCATAACAATCCTGCAGAGCTTTTGATAAAATCAGCTGAGTTGATATTTGGGAAAGTACGTCACAAGTGGTAAAGATTTGTTATCACTATCAGCAACATGGGGGCATCTTGCATAACTGCATAATCACCCTCCTAAAAAATAGCTTCCTTAAAATAGTAAGGCCAGGTTTATGTTCTTATACAACTGAAATAAATCCTGCATCTTTCAAACTTGTTTTACTGTCTCACGCAGTTGGCCTCATGAGTGACCCAGACAAGAAGAAAGAAAATGCATCTTGTTAGAAAATTGGGTGTCCCTGGGGCTCAGCAGATGGCTAGCACAGAGTTCAGCTCAGAATCCTGCTGGTTTGCTCTTTCAGAGACACTGGAATCCCCTTTGATACTTACTGACTTCACAAAATTTGAAAATCTAAAGTAACTTCCAACTGTTAAAGAAAGATGACTCATTAGTCACAGTGGGCTTTTCTGGGAAACTGTAAACTGATGACTTTAAAATAGAAATCCGTCCACTTTCTCACTCACTGCCTAAATCCTATTGCGTTAATTTGGGTTCCCTGGGCCCAGAGTGAAGTAAAACGATGCTAGCCTTCTCCTGGGGCCTGGAAGAGACCAAAACACTTCTCAAGGGCTGGAGGGTCCCATATTTTGTGATTACAGGGCAAACATCCAGGTCAGCTAAGATACCTTCAGGTTTGGCATGAACTACGCAGGGAGATATTTTATAGTCACCTACAATGGTCTCCTTACGGGGCTATAAGTCATCTCATATGTAGATCACATGAAGAAATGTAGATATCATATGCATTATATATGGCTATGGAAGAAATTATGCTGAGTGAAATCGGCATAACCCAGAGAACCAAGGGTCAAATGTCTTCACTCATCTGTGGAGGCTGGAGCTAGACCCTGGCCATTGAGAAAGAAGGTCTATTATCATGTTTTAAATCCAGATAAGGTGTAATATCATACAACGTAAAGCATTTGTAGATATGTATTGGGAAGAGGGGGAGGGATAAGGGTGGGTAATTCGGGGGGATCTTGGGGGTAAATCTAAATTTCAGAATTTATATATATTACTATATTATTTTCTTTTGCATCATATAAAGATATTAACATATATAGATATTATTACCACTTTACAAGATATGTAAACAAAATTCAGAAAGGTTAAAAAAAAAAGTGGTCACATATCTCATAAATGGTGAACATCAGAACTCAGCAATTCAACTTCTGGTTTCCCCAAAAATAAAGAAGGAACATTTTTTCCTACCACATACACCACCATAATTTTTTGAGATGATCTCCAAGATTCAAGACATCTGAGCAGGTCCAACACTGCATTCCAACCAAATACACAAACACACACATTCACATACATACAGAGAGAGAGAGAGAGAGAAACCAGAACAGAGACAGCCCTGGAGCTGAACTGCACTGAAATCCTCACTCATTAGTTTGACTTTGGACAATGTGTCCCATTTCAACTTGTGAAAGTTGAATTAGACCATCTCCAAAAGCCCTCTCATGCTTGCTGGTGGTCACTAGTGACATGCAAGTCCAGAATGGCAGACCCTTTTTATTTCTTTCTCTAAACCCTACCTGAGCCCCTCTGTGAGAGGAAACACAGCCAGCCATTTGGAGAAGCAGAGAGAAAGGGCAGTGAGTAATCAACATGACTTGCCCTCAAGAGAAACCCTGACAGCAGAGCACATGGTCTAATCCTCATGGACAGATCCTTGCATGGTTTGCACTTTCAGCCAGCAGCAACTGCCCTCCACCATGTATAAACCAGCTTCCAGCAAGTCTGCCTCAAGCCCACCCATGGCCCTTGGGGGAAGCACTGGTTCTCAGGCCAAGATCCCACCACACTCAGAGCCTGCCTGCCAGCTGCACAGGAAGTGCCAACCGGCTTTCCCCAAAGCAGCTGGCACCAATTACCCAGACCCAGCTGGAAGCACTTGGCTGGGGAGAGGCAAGCCTCCAGATCTCTGGCCTGGTCGTTAATCCTACCCTAAAACAAAGACAGCCTTGCAGCCACCCCAGTGCTTGACATAAGTGCTGGTCAGAGGCCATGGGAGGCAGCCAGTGGAAGCTGGTGAGTGCCATCCAGGGAAGCAGCTGTGGGTCTGGGAGACTTGCCCGCTCCCTGACTCAGAGCAAAGTAGGAATTATTAGCACAATTACTGATGAGGGGCCTGAGACTCCAAAAGGTGAATGATCTTTCTCGTGGCCACAAAGACAGGAAGTGCAAGAGCTGGGTCTAGAGTCCAGAACTTCTGCATCACTTTCCTCTCTCTCTGGCATCCCAGCCTAGGAGAGCTCACCATCCAACAAGGGAGCTGTTAAGGGACTTGCTTTGCCAAACCAGAACATTCTACCCATCCTAAAAGATGATCAGCTGCTTGAGGAGATAGGGGTACTTGGAAGTCCATCAACATCCCAACCAACACATCACAAGATCAGAAGACCAATGCCCAAGGACACAAAAGTGAATAGCTTTTGGCAGGAAATGCCAATATTGAACAACAGAAGCATAAAATCAAGGTCATCCTTACAGTGTTTCAAGAAACAACATAAGCACAGGACCACAGGCTGTATTATTATGAATAAGAAATAATAAAAATACTGTAACAGTTACACAGAACTTACTGTGTCCCAGGTACAGTTTTAAGTGTTTGATGTATATTAACTCATTTAATCCTCCAGCACCCTAGGAGGCAGGTACTAGAATTATCTCCGTTTTATAGATGAGCATGTTGAAATGCAGAGAGGCTGAGTAATTTGTCCAAGATCACACAGCTCATAAACTGTGAAACCAAAATTCAAACCAAGGCAGTCAAGCTCCAGATTCCATGCTCATAACTTCCTCTCAGAGCCAGCAAGCATTTATTGAGCTGAACCCAGGCTCCATACTGCTATGTCTCTTATCTGTTATTATACGTTTTCTTCCTACCAATGTGAAATGAACCCAAAAAATTCTCATATAACATCCAAAGAGAAGCTAAGCTGGTACTCAAACAGGAACACCTGGAAATCTCCACCTAGGCCCACATTACCACCGGTCATTAGTTAAAAGGTGACATCACTAGGAGGTCCAGGCAGCCACACAATGACTTGCCTTTGGTGCATCCTTAAGTCTAACTCAGGGGTGACCAAACATTGCTGTGAGTATTAAAAACTGTGCAAAGTTGGGGCTGGAGCGGTGGCTTGGCAGTTACGGCACTTGCCAGGCACCTGGGGTTCCAAACCCCAGCACCCACGTACACAACTAAGTGTCAGAGCAACGAAAGCCATGTGAAAAACTCAATAAAAATTGATTATCTCTCTCTCTCTCACTGTCCTTTTCTCTTTTAAAAAAAAACTATGCAAAGTTGTATACACAAAGCCTAGTATACCTGCTTCAAGAATATTTCTGACTCTGAGCCCTTCATTAGTCCTACATGCAATTCACTTCCCCCTTAGCTCCAAATTCTGCAAAGATCCTTCACCAGAAGTCCCTGTACACCCCATGCGGTTATTCCCTAAACCCTCCCAACTCTGGGAAGCCAAGGGTAGTCATGAGGACTCAAACCCCACATTCTTCAGGTGGATTTCCTTATCGAACCAGTTTATATTTATAAATGGAGAAACTAAGGCCCATGTTGAATATACTTAATAAGAACAAGTAAAAGCTAACCCCGTCCCTGAATTTTGAGCCTGGTGTGGGTCATCGTATACAGATACACTATTTTTTCCCTCATGGTCCCCAGCCCTGCTCATCCCCAGTACCTAGTTCAGTGCTATATGGCAGGAAGTGTTCGTTGACTTACCAATAACACAAGCTAACAATTCTGGATACCCAGAATGTGCCAGGCCCTGTACTACAAGCTAAAGCCACATTTCAGTTTTCATGGACCCTAGACATGGTGACCATTTTGGGCTCCTTCCTCCATTAAAAAAAAATAAATAAATAACAATTTCTAAAATTTATAAATGTATTTTAGGATCGTATTAGTATGAAAAAATATATTAATATATCATAAATTTTTACTGTTTCATTATTTCCGGTAAGAACACTTAACATGAGATCTGACCTCTTAAAACTATCTTATGTGCACTATAGATACAATTTGTACAGCATCTCTCTAGAGCTTATCCATCTTGCTTCACTGAAACTTCATAAATTAAGACATCTTATTTAATTTGAAAGTCTTTTTTCTGATTTTAAAAGAAATTAAATATTCTCATAGGCTCCTAAAATTTTTGTGTGTGGAACACTTTGCCTCCTGTGACCAGTGAACACATCAGCCCTGCCAGGAGCTCACTTGCATTATCTCACTTAATTTCCCATCCCAGCAAGGTAGATATCAATTATTATATCCCTTTTATGGCTTAGGAAACTTGACTTGAGTCGTGAAATGCCACCTCTCTGAGATCACAACCACAGGAAGATGGGATTCAGGATTTGAGCCCCAAGTGACTAACTCCAGACAGTGCTGGTTATAGTCTGGATCCCACCAAGTCCAGTTGAATCACCCTGGCCCCCTCCTCCTGCTGCGTCCTCAACCAGATCCCCAAGACAGACTCAGGACTGCCCACCTTGCAATGCTGTTCTCTCTACGACCCTCACCTTCCCAGTGGTGCCAGGTGGACTCTTCCCAGAGAGACATGCCAGGCACACAGTGTGGCCCAGGGAGACCCACTAAATCGTGGGAGGCCAAGAGGGGGCCCAGAGCACACTGTGCTCTCATTCCCATCTAGCGTGAAGGCCAGCACAGTTGTACAGGGCATCCTGACTGCCTGCTCCAAAAGGTGCACCCGCAAATCCTCAGGATCACACCAGTGACCCTCACTCACTCCACTCCCCTGGCTGCGGCTCACCTTTACAGACAGTATCACTAGTCCCATCTATTCCCAGAAAAAAAAAGGTGAGGCTCAGAGAAACTAAAGAGCTTCTTGCCGAGTGAACTCTGCCCAACTTCAGAGCCACCTCTCGGCTGACTGACACCCCTAAATCCATGCACTTCAACTGCTGTTGACAATTAACAACCCCACAGTGACAGCCTCATCCTTGAAATTAAAGGCGTGATTTCTCTTGCTTAAAGTGAAGATGCCATGCAGAGGGGTACACTACTATTAACTTTTCACTAGTGACAGGAAGCATTTGATGGGCAATTAGGAGTCAACACAGCAACTTTTCTTCATGTACAACTGCACTTGATATTTGCCACAGCTCGATAGCTAAGGATTGCACTTCCCATCTTACATATGAGAAAACAGGCTAAGAGAAGGGAAGCTACTTGCCCACAGTGCGGAATGAAGGGCAGATGAGAGGCAGAGCAGAGAATGCCAGCCCAGTTGGCACACCTCCCCTCTCTACACCCTGCTCCACCTGACTCTGGCAGGAGATGTGAGGAAGGGAAGGGAAGTAGGTCAATGAAAACTAGGAGGCAGCTATAGAATACAGCAGCTTATCCGCAGTTTCACTAGCCGAAGTTTTCAGTTACCCACAGCCAACCACGGTCCAAAACTATTAAATGGAAAATAAACAATGTGTAAAGTTTAAATTGCATCCTGTTCTGAGTTAGCATGATGAAATCTTGCCATCCTAAACGAGATGCAAATGATTCCTTTCTCTAGTGCATAACTACCATTATACAGACAGAATAAACAAGATATTTTCAGAGAGACCATATTCATATAACTTTTATGACAGTATATTGTTATAATTGTTATATTCTATTATGTGTTACTGTTAATCTCTTATTGTGCCTAATTTATAAACTTTATCATAAGTATGTATGTATAGGAAAAAATGTAGTATATATAGGTTCCAGTACAATCTGCAGTTTCAAGAATCCACCGGGGGTCTTAAAAGGTATCCCCTGTAATCAAGGGGTCTCTGCTGTATTTTACTGTAGCTCTTTATTGGGTTCTCTGACCTCCACATTATTCCCAACCAACAAGGACGAAAGGTCTTAAACACACTTGGACAGACAAGCAAGCAGAGAAAAGACAATGTCCAAGCACTATGGCACACGCCTATAATCCCAGCCGCCCGAGAGGCTGAGGCAGGAGGATCTTAAGTTCAAAGCTAGCCTCAGCAACATAATGAGGACCTAAGCAACTTAGCAAGACCCTGCCTCAAAATAAAAAATAAAAAAGGACTGGGGATATACCTCAGTGTTTAAGTGCCCCTGGGTTGGTTCAACCCTTAGTACAAAAATAAAAAAGGAGAATGACAGACACTTATCCAAGAGAGTCCTCAGGAGATTATGCACCACAGGAGGTTAGCACTGTGCCTGGGCTGAATTTGGGCCACACCCCCAGTGTTGGCACAAGTCACCCTGGCCTCAGCCACCCACAGAGCCCTGCCTGCCCCAGGTCCCCTCCAGGAGACCCTGGCTGGTCAAGGGTGAGACAGGGAACCCTCACTCTCAGTCCCTCTGGCCTTGGATTGCTATGTAGGAGTGTTTTTCCCACTCTGGGACAATCCAAAGAGAGAAACACAGGGGAGTCAGGGGTGGTTCCTACAGGAAACACATCCCTCTGTTAACAAGGCCTCTTCAATACAGGACAGGCCTAGAATTTTCCACAGCAGCATCACCACCATCTTTGAAGGAAGCAGCGAGAAAGATAGAATCAATTTTATTTAGTTTTTCATTGGCCTTCATTGCCTCCACGCTTCCTTGAGTATGTGGTGCTGGGGTTCAAACCCGCGGACTTGCACATGCAAAGCAAGCGCCGTAACCACCAAGCTCCAGCCCCAGGAAGCAGCTTCTTTGCCACACACGCACACCAACTTCACAACCTCCAGCCTACAGCTTTACCCATTTCCTTTTGACACCCTGCACATCACCACTGAGTGGAATGGGGAAAGTGAAGGAAGGGCACTTCCAAGTCCACTTTTCCATCTGCAAAGTGAGCAGTGAGGAGCTTCCAAAGTGGTGGAGTGATGCCCACTGGTGTGGTGGGGACCGTGAGTTTGACAAGAATAAAACACTTATGCCCTTTAGCAAACCAACTTCATTGGGGGTGGGGGGTTGTCTGTTTTTCAGGCAGCCTCAGGGAGAAGGTAAGAATTTGTATCCACTTAATACCAACCCTAATAGATAGCCAAACGCCAGAAGACAAAAGGAGATTGTCTGAAAAACAAGATGCTGCTCCACCAATCCCCCCATTCACTTTATATTCAAATGTCCATTCACACATGCACCTTGCCAGAGGCAAATTCCATATGGCCCCAGTTAGCACTGATTATGATAATTACTTGCCATAACCACAAGTTCAATAGTTTCCTACACTTGAAGTGTCCCCGTCAGTGCTTTCTGCACATGGAACATGTTCACTGTTCCCAAGACCTCTTGACCACATGCCCATTTCATGACCTGAGAGACTCATATAAAGAAAGCAGAGCAATTTGCCCTGGGACACTGCAGAGGGCAGGACAGAACCAGGGGCCAGGAGAGCCAGATGAACAAGCCTTGTTTCTTTTTCTTGATCTCCCCCAGGAAACAAGGACCTGCCCCACCTAAGGCAATGGTCCTATCTCTTTCTGTTTTCACTCCAGTCTGGGCTAGTTCATCTGACCTATAAACTCCCAGACCTCTCTTCAGGGAGATGTGTTGGTTCCAAGGCTCCAGGCAGAAATGACACCCACCTAGGAGGCATCATGGCATGTGGGCAAACCCTGGGTGGAAGCATCAGGGCAGATGTGGTTTGGCCCCAACTCTGCCACTTCCTATGTGACGTCTGGCAAATTACCTCCTCTCAGACTCTCGGGAGTTCCTTCTCCTAAAATGGGGGTCCCAGATGCTGCCTTTCATGGGTGTTGTGGAGGGTGATGGAGCAAAGGGTGTAAAGCACCAGAGCCTAGACTACACACCACTGCTCCTCTCCCCAGGAGGAGGCACCTCTTCTCAGGACAGCTTGGACCATCTGTTCCCCAGAGTGCCTGCAGTGTGGTTCAGGGTCCCAGGCTATCTTGACAGAAGGACCCTCCTGGGATTGTTCCAAGGGGATGTGACTGGTGTTTGGAATGATTTCTTACTGTGCAGAGCTGTCCCTCTCTGTGGAACATTTAACTCCTCTGACCCTCACTGTTTGTAGAGTCTGTCCCCAAGTCCTCAATATGGCAACTACTAAAAGGAGCCCATGTAAGTCCAAACATCCCTGGGAAATGCCACTCCTGAGGGAGAACCAGAAGAGGAAGGCTTCTCCCTGCCAGAAGGGAATGTCTCCTCTCAGCCCAGAAATGTGCTTTCAACTGGATCCCTCCAAAGAGAGTTTGTCTGTGACCTTGCCACAGGTAGCTCACACCTACCTCCCACAGACCCTCCAAATCCCCACTGTTCCTCATACATAAGACTCCCTCTGTGATAACTTCTCAGCTCTCCAGGATCATAACATAGGAACTCCTCTAGTAAAGTCCTTTGATCTGAAAGTTTTGTCAATTAATGCCCTAGAAGAGGATATGATTCTTAATAAGAGAAGGCCAACCACCTGAAGAAAGGAGAGAGCTGGGGACCAGCAGGACCTCATCAGGATTCTTCTCTCACAGATAGGAGGGAGACTATCTACCTGCTTCATG
This sequence comes from Aplodontia rufa, assembly GCA_004027875.1. NCBI lineage: Eukaryota > Metazoa > Chordata > Mammalia > Rodentia > Aplodontiidae > Aplodontia > Aplodontia rufa. The sequence continues at coordinate 12,806 of PVKS010006804.1, read as the reverse complement.
CTACAGAAATGCATGATGAGCTGGCATCTGTAAGTACGGTCTATAAGGTATCTCCCATCCTCAAGTGAGTCCTGATGACCATGCACTGATGTTGCAAGGGTATGGAGCTCCTGCTCAGAAGACGCATTTGTAGCATACATGACAGACAGCACTTGCAAGTGTTAACATATGTATACACAAGCTTATATGTATGTGTGTGTATATACATACCTGTGTACATAATGCATATTATTAGTGTATATTAATTATATGATTAACATATATTAAAGTAATTAACAGGAAGTATTTATAATCATACAGTATATAAAATTAATGCATTGATCATGTGCATAATTAATATATATCACATACATTAAGAATACTCAAAAATTAATAAATGTTGAACTCCCCTAGAGGAAAAACGTAAAGAAAATAAAAAGGAAATTTTGCAAAAGAAGTAAAATAACTTTTGGAATTGAGACACCATCTTCTACCTCTCAAACTAGAATTTTTTTTTTTTTTTACTTATAGTGTCAGGCATTCATGAGTGTATGACACACTGCTGACAGAGTTTGAACTGATAAACCTTTCCAAAGGGCAGTTGAGCAATATATTTTAAAAGTCCTAAAAATATGCATACTCTTGAACAAAGGAATCATACTGTATAAACTCATTCTTCCAAAAAAGTACTCATAGCTGCGCACGGTGGTGCATACCTGTGATCCCAGTGGCTCAGGAGACTGAGGCAAGAGGATCACAAGTTCAAAGCCAGCCTCTGCAACTTAGCAAGGCCCTAAGCAACTTAGCAAGACCCTTGTCTCAAAATTAAAAAAAAAAGATGGGCTGGGGATCTGGCCCAATGGTTAAGTGCCCCAGGGTTCAATGCTCAGAGTACGAAAAAAAAAAAAGTACTCATGGATTTACTTGGGGATTTAGTTTTTTATCATTGCTTATTAGTGGTAAAAAGTAAAAGCCTAAATAGTCAAAAACAGGAGATTAATTAAATACTTTATATTTGGTAGGAAACAAAACTAATAACATATTATTAAATAATAAATTGTCAAACATTATGATTGCATATGTTTAAAATGTTTTGTCTAGGCAAAAAAAAGTACTGGAAAGTATATAAGAGAAATATTAACATTAAGCCTTGGGTGATAAGATTCCTTTCTTTGTCTTCTTTTTTTAATTATTTGTATACTTTCTAAAATATCTATACTGGTTTAAAATTTCTAAAATGTCTCTTATTGTACTACTCCTATTTTATAAAGTGATTATGTATGAACATATGACATCACCCCATGAGTACAAATTGCTGAACACAAGTCCTAAGTCTGGTTTATCTTCATCACTTCCCATTATGTTAGCTTAGTGTGTTGAAGAATTACAACAATTACCATTTATTGAATGTTTGCCATGTGGAAGGCATTGTGCTAAATTGTATCTTTTAACAGTAAAATTCAGTAAACATATATTGAAGAAGAAAGGGAAGAGGAGAAGAGATAGAAGGAAGTGAATGAATAAATGCTCAGCAACTAGAAATGAGCTGGCAGCTTATCTCACCTGGAAGTGACGAGATCACTTCTGGAGTCCCTTTCCATGCCAGTCTGCTAAACCATTTCTTCTAATGGGGAGGTACAGGATTAGGAGGAGGAAGTCCATGCTATTATCCTGGATTTTAGGAAGAGGCACTTTTTGCAGACTAAGATCTGGTGGGAACTAGCACTTTTAAAAAATCACTTGAAAGTTTTCCTAACAGAGCCCAGAAAACCAATACTAACATGACAGTGACATTTTAAACAAATGCTTTTGGCCTTGGCAACTTTTAATTCATTCCTACAAACAATCCCTGAGCATCCACCACCATATCAGCATTGGAGGATGAAAAATAAATAAGCAGTGTCATCCTAAAGAAATCTGTGATGCAATGGAGACCACAGGTACCTAAGCAATTCCAGCCAGGGTGTAGGTTACAATGAAGTACCCTACCACCAATGGGCTGTGCAGCAGATGTTCCGTCTGATGGTGGGAGGTAACAAATGAGAGCAGACATTTGAAGGACAGACAAGATTTCTCAATGCCAAGTTGGGTGAGTGGAGTGTACAACCGTCCAGCCAAAGTCTCTTAAGGGGTGAGATACGGTGTGTTTAGGGAAGATCGTGTATTCAATCCATGCCCCAGAAACCTTGGGCCACTTAACTAGGAGCAAGAGTGGCCCAGAAATAAGTCTCTCGTCGCTGGTCTCTTTCCCTAGCACTTTCCCTCTACACCTCCAAGCAGGAGGCTGCACACCAAAAGCACACTAACATGCTCCCTCATTTTCAAAGGCTTCAGGGTTAAGATCAGCTTTAAGGCCACAGAAATCTGAGTGTTCCTAGAAACAGGAATGCAAGAGCAGCTGCTAGGCACCTGCCTCTACCCTGCTGTTCTCCAAGTGCTGACATCCACAGAGGAAGCCTCCTGGTCCTACCTGGGCCTCCCAGGTCTGCCCACCTCCAGGAGGATGAAAAGGCAAGGCCCTGAGAAGTTGTTTCAAACCAGTGGATACATGAGACCAACAAACATATTGAGGACAGCCTCCAGAGGGTGAGCCCTGTGGTCCATCTCCCTGAGGACACTTTGGGGCAGAAAGCAGAAGCCACTGGGAATCCAGAAGACAGGAGAGGGAACCGCCAACACACTGCTCAGGACACCAAAGCTTTTCTCAAAAATTTCAGTATCATGATGTATTATCCCTCCATCCCTCCCTCCCTCCGTGCCTATACCCAGGCTCTCTCAGAGACTAAACGGACCTCTTTTTACTAAGTCGCTGCTCTCTCTTCTCTCTCTCCCTTTCTCTCTCACTCTCTATCTCTCTCTCGTTGTCTCTCCACGGACTGTGTTTTGGCACCTCTTGTTGGTATTTCTGAACCGGTGTCTAGGTGTATGTGGTAATGCCACTATATCTAAACGTCTTTGCCATTCTGTCCCTGTGTATCTCTTATCACGTCCATGTCTTTCTGTCGCTTTGTCTTCCCTCCTTAGGTATTCCTGGCTCCATCATTCCATCTCTCTGTAATCCGCGCCTGTCACTATCGCTCCTCTTCTGGCTTCTGTTATTCAAAACGCAGCAAGGAAATCGATTCAGAGAAGTGTGATCCTGAAAACCGGCTCCAGCGGGATGCAGGCTGAAAGGACAGCTGGGGCTAGGTCGCTGCTCCCAGAGGTTCCAGCCTGGGGCGCACCCTGCTGGCCCAGCCCGACCCAGAACCCCACCATCACAAGCGCTCTCTCTCTCTCTCTCTCTCTCTCTCTCACACACACACACACACAGACACACACACACACCTGCTTAGATAGCGACCCTCACCACCACCGGAAAGGGTGCTTGTCTAAGCCAGGAGTCGGACGGTGGGTGGAAAGTTCTCACCTATGGTGAAGCTGTAGCCATCGATGCTGAAAGTGGCGCTCCGGCATTTTTTGAAGCCCTCCTTCCTGTTGCTGGTGTCCGTCATGGCTCGGCCGGCGGGGCAGGGGCCGCACAGCTGGCCAGCTGTGTCCGGGGATCCCCCTCGGCGGAGCGCACAACCCCGCGCCCGGCTCTCGGCGGTGTCCCCTCCCCCGGTCTTGCGGCGCGGTGTCACCCGCAAACCCCCGCTCGTTGCTAGTGAGTGCGCCGGCTGCAGACGCGGGGACCCAACGTCAACTAAAGCACCAGGCGCACAGCGGAGTCAAGCGAGCCATCGAAACAGCCCCATCTCCAACGCAAGTTCCAGATACCAGGAGAGGACAGTTACGAGCGCGAGGCGCCGCGCGCCGTGCGTGCGGACCCAGCCGGTGGGTGGGTGCCCGAATCCCCGCCTTTCCCGCTCTACGCCCTGGGAGCCGCTGCAGCCAGCGCGCTGCACGCACGTCTGTTTTCTATTTCAGCTTAGCCTTCGTCTCTCTGGAGGCTGGTGGGGTTTGAGAACCCCAGGGAATGGCTGAGAGTTGGCGTCGTGCTTCTTCAAATATGTTTTCTCTGACGGGCCGGCGAGCTCCCAAAAAGCACATCAACAGATGGAAAAGCAAACATCTGAGCCGTCAGATGCTGCCAAAGTTTACTCCAAACAAGGAAGTCCCGAAGAGCCACGCCCACTTCCTCCCACAGCTGTCCCCAGAATTGGTCTGGAGCCCTGATAATATATTACTTCTCAACAGTCCCTGACCAGAAGATAATTATCAAAGGAACCCATATTTGTGGACAAGCGTTTGCACCCCGAGGCTCCAAGATGTGCAATTCACAAGCCAGTTAGAACAATCCATTTCAGTAGCTTCTCTCCGTTCTTTCAAAGTTGGGTTTGCCGAATATGATAGACTCCTGGAATCTGCAGATCTGGGAAAGATCTTTCCAATCTTATAGCTAAAGTTCTTGTGACACATGGGGAAACTGAGTCTGAGAGGAGCTTGAGGAAGGTGCTTCAGCTAGGAAGTGGAAACATTGGACACAGAAGTTATACTTTTTTGACCCCAAATCTATTGTTGATCTTTCCCATGCCTGAAATGACTGAATTAGGCCAGGCTTGAACAGAGGAAATCATTCCTTCCAGCCAGCAGGCAGTTACTGAGGATTTACTGCTACAGTGCTCTGGCTCAGGTGCTGAGGGTGCACTTGGAAAAAGAGACCAGAGCTGACTCCCAGATAGATGTAACACTGGGAATGAAGTCCCAAGCTCTCCTGGGACTACAATTAGTGTATCCTCATTTGCTGTGATGGAATTTGACACAATAAACACTTGTCAATAAAAGTTGAGCAGATATATTTAGTTGATTCCAGCTAAGTTTAGAGGACAGTGGAAAGACAGGTCTTCAGAATCCAATGAAAATTAGACACCCTCTCAAAAGAAAAAGCATACACATACACATCATCAGTGTTCTACACATTCTTTCAGGAGACCCATAAAAGTCCTCAATCCTATTGGAATCCAGGTTCATGTACATCTCAGAAATTGAACCTTCTTCAACTCACCAAATGTTTTTAAAGAAATGGATTTTTTACGTCACAGTGTAGTTGCTATTTCAGTTTCAAATTCCCTCATGGAAAACCTAGAACCACACATTGATCATTTGATTAGGTTGGTGACAAGGTTAATTAATCACAAAGGCACTGGGTGCCATGAATATTATGTCACACAGAATGGGCCATCTCAACATGGGAGCCACGATACAGTCCTTAGACTTTAACGCTCATGTGTGGAACTGGTTACAACGTAGAGGTGGGAAAAGGTCTCCACGTACATACAGACTTGGGTCTGGAATCTGGCTCCACCACATGCCAGCTACATGGCCTTGAGCAAGATGCTCCACCTCCCCAAATCTCACTGTCCTCTTCTTGTGGTGAGGGTGAAGGAAGAGGAGGTGTACAACACCCAGGCACATGGTGGGCATTCACTTACGGCCTTCACACTCTCATGTTTCATTGTGCAAACACTGGAAAATTCTTCTCCATGACAATACTTTGCTTATTGTTGCTACAATTAATTTTATAAGAGAAATTTTATGTTAAACTATATGTATGTATTTAACATATTATATTTTTAATATAGTAACCACAAATTTTTCTTGTAATTTCCATTTCGTTGTATTTTTCCCATATTCCCAAACCTTTAACTGAATGAAGCACGTGACTTATTTTTAATAAAGAGAGTAAGGAATAGAGAGAGTGAGAGAGAAATAAAATTAATTTTATTTATTTTTTCATCTGGCCTTTGTTTCTCCAACACTTAGTTGTGTTTGTGGCCCTGGGGTTCAAACCCAGGTCCTCGCACATGCCAGGCAAGTGCTCCAACCACTGAGCCACCACTCTAGCACCATGTGACTTCTTTCACATCAAGAAAAAAGTCCTGGAATGAGGAATCTGAGCACCCTAAGTTAGGCTCCTGTAGTAAATTATCAAGGAGAAAAAAAGTGATGGAAATTTTTCCTTGAGTGAGTGAAATTAAAACTTGGTATTTAATCATTCTTAATAGAAAAGCTTCTTGAAATGTAATCTATAAAAATAATAATAATGTGTGATCATGTATCTGTCCCCTAAGTCTGGTAAAAATAACTTGCCTGAACAATTAAAACTGTTTTTAAACTGCTTCTCTCTAAAATCATTATCTCTCTCCCTGGTTTTAGAGATTACACACCTACAGAACCACTAAATGTATTGCTTCAAGTCTTAAAATAGCCTTCGTGGCGCAGGGCTCTTACACCAAACCAAGTGAAGTTCAATGCTAACATTATATAAGCCAAGGAAGACTTAGTTCAAGACTGAGACCAAAAGAAGCTTGGCTTCCTTGTTCTTTCACAAATGCTCCTTCTAGAAAGCCTGTGGAGTAAGAAAACTGAACCAAGACATCCAGAATTGAGTAGTTGTGCCTGAAGCCAGATAACCTACAAAGCCAAAAACATGTACTATCTGGCCCTCACTTCCTGACTCCAGAATTATAGTAAGTACGCCTTACACCTGCCAGGGATTTAGGTAACTTTTATTATATTTACTTTAAAATTGAAGTTTGGAAAGGGATGGGTCTTTTTTAACTGCTGGTCTGGATTCTAACAAAGCAAAATATTTGATGAATGAATGAAGAAAAGAAGGAAGGAAGGAAGGAATATATCATTAGATGGCTAATGACATCTCTGGTCATTAGCCAGAGATCAGCTAAGATTAATTTCTCCCAAGAAGCCATTCAAACCTAGCTTCATCTCTAGAAAGAAGAGTAGGAGCTGAACTCAGTGCCTATATCAGTTTGTGGGTCAAATGACATTCTTCAAACTATAACTATATTATGACAAAACAAAAAAAAATAAGAACCTAGCAAAATATACAAAAAATAAAATGAAAATGTTTGGAATCAAACTCAGGTGCTGCAGCAAGGCCCTGGATTCCCAGTGGGTCTGCTGATAGATCCCACTGCCTGTTTCTGTATAGGAGAACGGGTATTAACAGCAGGTGCTTGTTGCTCATTAGTTTCTTTTATAGTTCTAGAACAAGGAGAAACACTATATAATGTTTATGTTATCAAAAAGTGAGTTAAGGGGCTGGAGCAGGGGCTCAGGGGTGGAGCACTTGCCTGACATGCACAAGGACCTGTGTTCAAACCCCAGCACCACATACACAACTAAGTGTCGGAGAAATAAAAATCAGATGAAAAAATAAACTGACTCTCTTCCTCACTCTCCCTCATTCATTCATTTTTTTTTATTTTAAAGAGAGAGGAACAGTGAGAGAAAGCAAGAGAGAGAGAAACAATTTTTTTATTTAGTTTTTCATGTGGCTTTTCATTGCTCCAGCACTTCGTTGTACACATGGTGCAGGGATTTGAACCCATGTACTCGCGTATGCCAGGCAAGAACCGTAACCACCAAGCCACTGCTCCAGGCCTCTCTCATTCATTCTTAAAAAAAAAAAATGAGCTAAGAAGACAACTCTTTATTTCTCATGCCAGAGAGAAGGTGCCTCAGTATTTCATTAATGCACTTCAACCACTATCAGGTAGGAAGCTGCTTACAATTTGGAATTCTCCCAGTCACCAATGGTCCAAGCTTGCAAATCTGAGCTACCCCAGCACAGTGCCTAGCACAGAATAAATCCTTGAAAAAGTATTCAATGAATTAAAAGTTGAGCAAAGATGTAAAAGCAGTGGGGCACAGCCAGGAGGTGATGTGATTGAGGCAGGACAATTGGTCCTGTCCATTATTCTCTCTCTCTGCACACGCTCTACATTCTTCTATGATGAGCTTTGGAGGCAATTCAGCTCCATAATAAATAGGTTAACAAAATATAAAATTCTTAAAAATAGAACAGAAAACTCCTCAACTTGCTAGCTGTGTGACCTTGGACAAGCTGTTTACCCTCTGTGAGTCTGAGTTTCTTCCTGTGTAAAACAGAGCTATAATGCCTATTTCATAATATGTCAATTTTAATAAAATGGTTTACATTCAAGACTTAACCCAGACCTAACCCATGGTAAACTTTAAATAAATATTATTTTAAATACCATCATCATTATTAGTACCCCTTTGTGCTTCAAATACAATCCCTAATCAGAGGCAAGAGGAACAAACTCAGAACTCACATCTGAGTCCAAGGCTCCAGAGTGTCACCTCTTGAGCAATGTGGCCAGACATTCTAGATCTCCATCACTCAACTGGGCTGCAGAAACACAGAGGCTTTCAGAGAACACCCTCAGAAAATGCAAGATCCAGCCTCCATTGCCCACACCGTTCTATGACACTTCTGTCATCTAGGCTTTGCTTCATCAAGTAGATAACACTGTGGTCCTCAGCTTCCAGGTCTCTTGCCAGCATTTGACTTATGGACCACAGTTGCACCAGAAAGAAGTCTTTGCTCCCTGGGCATCCAGGGCACACTTGCTCCTGGCCTTTCTTCTAGCTCTCCTGCCAATTCCTTTTGTTTTTGTTTGTTTGTTTGTTTTTTATGATGTTGACTACTCTGTTCCCTCTCCTCTCAGCAATCCTCTTCACTCTTGATGGTTCTGTTAATGACTCTCAAGCATCTGTGCCCAGCCTGGATCAGGTTCCTGAGCAACCCTTCTTTCCCTTCAGAAGGTCTTACAGGCACGTTGACCTCTACTTACCCAATCAGAACTCTTCATCTCCCCATTCCTCCTCCAGAGTTCCCTGCTCATGCCAGCCCCACCTATACTGCCCCTCTCCCCAGCTGCCCTATGGGAGGAGAATTTCTCATCTGATTGATTGGAGTTTCAAGGCATTCCTTGGGTCAGATTCACCAGGGAAAGTCTCCTCTGAGCCCATAAGTCACCTTTGTAAAAATTAGAAAAGGGGGCCCTTCTCTCTGGGAAGTAACCCCCACCCCAACTCCAGGACAAACACAGAGCTCAGTGAAGGAGCTTGGGCTGAGTGTGGCTCCAGCTGGCCCCTCACCGTTGGGCATTTCTGGATTGCTAGCCATAAACCTCCCAGAATATCTTCAAAGCTGACTCTCCACCTCCAATAGTGGCATCTCTATACATAGTCGTCCCAACCACTCTAGGTCAACCATAATCTGTGAGTCATCTCTGTCGTCTCTGTCTTTATCCAGCCACTAAGCCCTGGAAGAACCACTTCCTCAGTGTGTCTGGCATCTGTCCTCCCTCTCAAGCACCTCTCGCCTTGGTTAAGGTCACCTCTGTCTCTTATATGAGCTATCACAACAGCATCCCATCTCCCCAACCAGCTTGCTTTTCTGCCTGTCCCAGTAGCCAAATGAACCTTCTAAAATAAAATTTAGTCATGTCCTTTCTCTGCCTAAAACCCTTCAGTGACTCTTCATCATTCCAGAGAAAATTTTAGAATCAAGTAAAACTTCTTAAGTTGTCTCATAAGGTGCTATAAAGAATCCTGGAGGAAATTGGGGAGCATGGGCAAGTTTGGACTTTCTGCCAGGAGAAGTAGGAGGCATGAGATGCTCTTAAGCAGGAGATAGGAACAATCAGGAAGGACTTTGGGAGGTCGTCGAGTTAGACAAAGACAGGAGAGTAATCACTAAAGGTCAGCTGCTACGGTAGCACTGAGGCCTGGTCCATGAGGAGCATTGGAAGCCAGTGGCCAGGCACGGATCTCCTGGCTGGATTCCTGACTCAAAGGCTTCGCTTAGACGTATCCTATCAATCTTTCTCACTTCAAACTTCCCAGAGAAAAGTCAGACATTCTGTGCTTTCTGAGGACCAAGAGATAAAGCACTAATATTTACCCAATACCTGCTATTGCAAATGCTGTGTTAGTTTATTTATTTAATCTTCGTAATAAATATCCAAAGTCTCAGGTGGCCTGACATCATTATGAAGGTTTATTTCCTGCTCCTGACAGAGCCTGATATATATTAGATGGAGGGAGGATGGTGCTAAGTTTGTTCTATGGAGTTTCTCGGGGACTGAGGCCCATTCTGTCTAGAAGGTTCACCAACCCTGAAGATCTCCCCCGGATGCTCCACAGCTATCTGGTAGATGAAGGAAGAGAAAAAAGAGGGCCTCGAAAATGCATTTTAGGAACCAGGCCTGGAAAAAACATACACCCCTTCTCCACATAGTCCCTGAGCCAGAAATTAGTCACATGGCCCCAGCAACCTGCAAGGGGGTGGGGTCTGGGAAATGAAATTAGGAAAGAAGAGAAGGTTTGGTAAACACAGGTCCTTTGAAACTCTATTCTTTCCTCTGTGTTGACCTCCAATGCACCAGGTGGAGATGTGGGTTTTAACCCAAGGGCTGAGATAATAATCTGCCCTCAAACCCTGTCAAGCTAAACCCAGACTCACAGGCCAATGCACTTGAGCCCACCATCCTGATGTAAATTAAGGCTCACTTTCCCCAAAGGATGCTTCTTTTTCAAGTGGCCTGTTATTAGTTAAGAGCATAGATCATTTTAATATTATGTTATAGCTCTGGTTTTTAGAAAGCAAACCAAAAATATAATTTATTTAGTAGTTAAACATTGCATAATCTTCTGACATATGATTCTTTTCTTTCTGTAACTAGGAAACATAAATATATGGAAAAACAAAAATTCCAGTATGTTAAGAGGCAAAGGGAATAGCAGAAAGAAGTTCAGTAAATAATCTTCAGCAGGCCAGCAAAATTCGCCACATCAAAGAGGCTGGTGAGGATCTGGGGAACAGGGGATTAGAATAAATACAGAGCATCCAAGGTTACAAGTTGCGCAGCAATAGGTCCCAGATGGATAACCGATTACTGAAAGAGGTGGCACACATTTGCACTCTGCCATGGGGAAGAGAACTTGGGTCAGCCTTGGTCAGGCCACCATGTGCCAGGCTCTGTGCTCAGGATACATGCAACTCAGTTCAAGCCCCCCAGCAGCAAGGAAGGGAACGATGGAGTTAGACTTTCTTGCTGAGGAGATGAGGTCCCTAGAGACGTGACTCCTCTCAGTGGCAACCTTGGCAACCGAATTTTCAAGAGCACCAAGAATGCTGGGACCAAAGAGAATAGACGGGCAGCCCAAAGTGGGATATCCAACACACAGAGTAGCTCCAACTAGTAGCCCAAATGACCTTTTTTTGTTTAAGAGAGAGGGACAGTGAGAGAGAGAGAAAAAGAGAAAGTCAATTTTATTCAGTTTTTCATATGGCTTTGGTTGCTCCCACGCCTTGTTAATTACACGGTGCTAGAGTTTGAACTCGCGTCTTTGTGCATGCCAGGCAAGCACTGTAACCATCGAGTCACCGCTCCAGCCCCCCAAATGACTTTTTTTAAAGAGATGGGAGGACAGGGAGAGAGAGAATCCATTTTTATTTAATTTTTCATGTGACTTTCTGTGCTCACACTTCATTGCATACATAGCGCTGGGGTTCGAACTCACATCCTCGTGCATGCCAGGCAAGCTGTGTAACCACTGAGCCACTGCTCCAGCCCCCACCCCCATGACTTTTAAAAGAGAGGTTCTTCTCTATCAGTTGTTCACTGCCAGCTAAATCCATCTAGAACTTTCTTCCAGCTTAATGATTCACCTCAAACTAGATAGCAAACACGTTCCTTACTACCAGCAAACCAGTACTCCCCACACACACACACACACACACACACACACCCCACTTTTCTACCTTGAATGTGTTTTCTGACTACGGTGACAATGATAAAAATGCTGATATTTTGAAGAAAATATCACAGAACAAAATGTTAAGGAAAAAGAAATTATGAAGTAGGATACAATAAACTATGTAAAAAAATGCATTTAAGAAAGGCAGAGCTAAAGACAAAGAAAAAAAGGCAAAGAAGTGAACAAGTTGTCCAGCAAGGACAGGACAGAAAATTTAAATCGGTGGTTGCAAACTGGTTTCCCCTGGATCAAGTGTGGCCTGTAGATGTGGCCTGTGGATGTGGGTTTGTTTCTTTGTTATTGTTTTTGTTTCAGCTACCTGATGTTTAAAAACGTTCCTTTGAACACAGACTAGCCACACCCTGGTAGCTTTCCACCCAGGAACATTGACCATAATTTGATTTTCTCCTTTATGTGTCCTCCAAATTTTTTAACATGCTCATAGTTAGAAAAATTTTTAAATGCTGGGTGTAATGGCATACGACTATAATCCCAGCAGCTCAGGAGGCTGAGACAGGAGAATCACAAGTTCAAAGCCAGCCTCAGCAACTTAGCAAAGGCCTGGGCCATTTACCAAACCCTTGTCTCAAAATAAAAAATTAAAAGGTCCAGTGGTGCTGCTCAGTTGTTAAGTGCCCCTGAGTTCAACCCCTGGTACCAAAAGAAAAAAAGAAATAAAGAAATTTGAAACTTGGTTATCAATATAGGCATGGACACCTGAATGACGTCCTGTCAATGACCCATCCAATCTCATATTCTCACCATACTATAAATCTCATGAGGTGTTGCATCTGTTTTATCCACTGATGTATTCCAGACACTTAGAACAATGCTAGCAGTCAGTAGTTAGTGAATACTTATTGAATGAATGAATATGTGAATTTTCTGTTTCTGGTAGTTACTTTTAGAGACATGGGACTAGAGTGGTGGCTCAGTGGTATTGCATACATGAGGACCTGGGTTTAAACCCTAAGCACCACAAACACAATTAAGAGTTGGAACAATTGCTGTGTAAAAGTCCATGGTATAAGTGTACCACAGTTTTTGGATATTGCGGCCTTTGAAGGTAAATGGATGGCTATGGAAGAAATTATGCTGAGTAAAATCAGCTTAACCCAGAGAACCAAGGGTCAAATATCTCCACTCATCTGTGGAGGCTGGATCTAGACCCTGGCCAGTGAAAAAGATGGTCTATTATCATGTGTTAAATCCAGATAAGGTGTAATGTTATACAACATAATACTTTTTTA
>PVKS010006803.1:0-76356 GCA_004027875.1 Aplodontia rufa | reverse complement strand
AGAATTGGTGGTAAACAACTCTAAGGGGTCCAGCTGGCTTGTAATTAGCAAATTGCCTGACCGCATGACTAAGCTATTCGGCCACTCATTTGTTACAATTGGAGAAAGGTGTTTGCATTGTACCCTATTGGCTGTTGTAATGGATAAATAGAGTAGCAGCTAGTCAGGTAAAGCAAGCGGCCCAAGAAGCAAGCAGCCAAAGAAGGAGCAGCCAAAGGAGAAGCAGCAGCCAGAGAAGAGCAAGAAAGCAAGTAGCCGCTTCCTGAAGGAAGAGAGCACAGAAGCAGTCAGAAGAAGCCGCAGCAGCCGCAGGAGCAGCAGCAGCAACGAGGTCAGAGAGCTCAGCAGCGGTAGAAGATGCAGGTCCCGTGTTCCAGCCGCAGGAGTTCGCCCCCTTGTTCCCAGCTCCCCAACCCTTCCTAACTCAGCCCCTCGGAGGATGGCCCAGCGTTGGGTCATTCTACCCGTTCCTCGCTCTGGAGTGCAGTGGGGAGCGACTCCTTTCACCATCCCTGCCCTAACTTGGCCCCTTGGAGGATGGCCCAGCATTGGGTCATTCTACCCGTTCCTCGCTCTGGAGTGCAGCGGGGAGCGACTCCTCGCCCCATCCCTGTCCTAACTCGACCCCTCGGAGGACGGCTCGCTAAGCCGTTCTGCCCGCTCCTCGCACAGGAACGCTGTGGGGAGCGACTCCTCTTCCCCCGTCCCCAGCCCTGTCCTGCCGGCTGCCGGTTCCCAGTGTCCTGCTGGCCCCCCAGGGAACGGCTAAGGTCCCCCAAGGCCATTCCAGCCGCTCCCCATTCCAGAACCCAGGGCAGGGGGCAACAGTATTTTATAAACTTTCGGGCAAATCCAAACGTGTTGTTTTCTTAATTATTCTCATTATGGCACATCTCCTGCTGCATTATGAGAGTATAAGTGTGTGAATGAGTACAGGTTTCCTTCCTTTAACATGTCCTTTTTTGTATAAATGGTGGGCCACCAACTCTCAGTCAAAACAATTTCTTATGGCTGTGTGTTTCATCTTTAAATTTAAAGAAATCTCATATTTGACCAGGAATGAGGTGTAAATTTCTGTATTGCTCATCTGTGGTCTTTCAAGACAACTCTGCCAGAGAACAATTTTAAGGTGAAATTTATGTGAATTTAGATAAGAATCCGACTTCTGAGATTTGGGGAAAGAAAATATAAGTCATATGTATTTAAACTAATTTCTCCCAAGAAGAATACATTTTTCTACTTAAGTTCTAACAAATAATTCTTTAATAATATCCTTAAAGATTATGTTTTCAAAAGGAGAGTGATCTCCCCAAGGATATAAGCATGGTTCCAAACCAGGTCAACAAGATACAATCAGGACTTCCAGGCATTGCTACAGTGCAGTCTACTGAACACCCATCTCCCAAAAACCCATCAGTAAAGGCTGTGTGGGTGAAATCAGTTCCTTGATGTTTGCTAATACAAAGTAACTTTTACTATTTAGGAATTATAGGTACAATGCTTCATGCTTTTAGGGGCATATAAAATTTTTGAAACCAGAAAAAATAGTATTTGAACACCAAGAGCAAAACAAAACCATTAAATTAAAATTAATATTTAATGGTAAAATATTTTTAGCCTTATTAGATTTAGTATTCATAGTATTTCTATTATACTCATTACGCAAAATGTTGTGAATTAGATTTTCTTCACTTTGCAATAATTTCCATATGTCACTGGGGATTTGAGAGGAAATCACAGCCAAAAATAAATTAGTTGAATTGGTCACAGTCAATAAATTTCAAAGCAATATTGTAAAGATCCTTTCAATTTTTTAATATCAAGTAGTACATATAATGTAGGCAAGGAATATTCTTTAATATACCTAATACAGTGTGATATGAAGGCAGAAATATGCTTCGCAATTTTACCTCTATCCTTTTTCTTCATACATCTTCATCATTGAAGATGTAAAATTTATCTTCTGATTTCCTCATATGTCACTTATGCCAACTTTGCTGCCAGAATCATTGCTCTAATTGTCATTGTGTCATTTATGGATCTAGTGCAACAGTGTCCTAGTGGTGGAGATGAAGATATCCAGATAAAATAGCTTGGCTTCCTTAGAAAAATGCCTAGTGCTTCTTGCAAGAGGAAGGAATTAGAAGCTTGGTAAGAGATGGGCCAGAAGATTTGGGAGTGGCAGAGAGATCTTTATGAGGCTACAGTTGGAACAGTAGCCTTTCAGGAAGAAACTTACCCAACAAGATGTTATGAATATTTGTGATTTGTTGAATGGTAACCCCCAGTCTCCCCACCTCAGATACATACTTTACTCTCCATGTAATTTCAGTAAGTGTTTTGGGGACTTTTGAACATAGCACTTTGAAGGCACAGGAAGGGAAGTGTATGTGTGTGTGGGTTTGCATGAGAGAGAGGAAAGGGGGAAGAGACTGCCTTGTAATAAATGGTGGGATATACAATAACAATGAAATAGCAACTGTCCACATGGGAAGAAAAATTCATGGGCACTAAAAAAGAAAAGCACCTGCTTTTTTTTTTTAAATAAGAGAGAGTGTAAGAGAGAGGGAGAGAAACAACTTTTATTTAGTTTTTCACGTGGCCTTCATTGCTCCAACACTTAGTTGTGTACATGGTGCTAGGGTTTGAACTCCTGTACTGGTGCATGCTGGGCAAGAGCCTTGACCACTGAGCCACTGCTCCAGTCCCAAGCACTTGGTTTTGATGGCAGTTTTCAACTCTGTGCTGTTCACCTCATGGTTGTCAATCGCATACTAAACTAACTGGTGAACTAAGATGTGATGCACTGTACCTCCTATCTGTAAATTTAAACTCTAATGTTAAAAGCCTCTTGCATAAGATAAAACATGCATAAATTCAGTGTTACATAATGCTGGAGGAATCTGTATTCAGATATTCCTAGGAGTGCTGTAGTAGTAGTAGCATATGACCACCTATAAATAATACTAATGACCAATTGCATGAAGGAATAAAATAATGTTCAGTGAGCCTCAACAAATGGAACATGCTAAAGGAAAACCTTAATATTAAATAATATTTTATACCTTAAATTGATAGTAGCAATGGATGTACTGATAATTATCTGTCAGACACTGCTTAATGTGTTTTATCCATGGCACCCTATCAGCATATTAGTAGTAAATGCTCCACACCTATGTTTACAATTGAATAGGCAGTGACAAGATTGATGAAGAGAATTGCCCAGAGTACATAGCTAACTACCAAGATCCAGAACTAGGTAACTTGAAAATAAAGGTAATTTCCCACCCTTCTGTGTACCATTGTAAGTAAAGATGAGTATGGTACACTAGATTTCTATTAACCATTTCTTGAATCTACCAGTTTTATTCTCCTTAGTGTTTGGACACATCAATTCTGCAAACAGGTTACCCCATCTTTGTGGAGTTATTTTATCAAAGGAAAATAATTAAATGATAAGTTAGAAGGGAATAAGAACTACAGAAAAAGGAACACATGAGCAAAGACTGGGTGTCTTGGATGGGGAGGTGGAGTGGGTTGCAATTTTAAGCAGAGTGACTGAGATATAGGCCTCATATTATTGGTGGCTTTTGAGCAAGTTCTTGAAGTAGGTGAGGAATTTAGCCAAGTTGGTTATTCCCAGCATCCCTGTGAGGAGGTACATCTAATGCAAAGGCTCTAACACAGGAATATACCTCAAAGGTTTGAGAAACAGGAGAGGGGCTGCTCTGGCTGCTGTGGATTATGTGAGAGAAAGAGAGAATAACAGCAGGTGGGAATATCAGGGTAAAGAGTTGGGGTGTGATGTAAATATTTTGAGAAAAATGAGGTGCTGCTGAGCAAAGGGTATAGTGGGTAGAGATGAAGGACTGGGATAAAGGGAATGGAGCTGGTGACAAGTGGGCAGATGATGCATGTGTGCACACAAGTGCATAGGATTTCTTGAATACTTGGAGGAGTGGTGAAAGATAGTAGAGTGTGATAAGCAGAGTAATAGCCTCCCCAAAGATGTCTGTGTCATGTTCCCCAGAACTTGTAAATACATGTTAGGTGGCACAAGAGAATTAAGGTTACAAATGGAGTTAAGATTGCTATATTGCTGTCTTTAAAATGGGGGGATTATCCTGGATTATCTGAGCAGTGCAAGCTCATCACATGAGTTCTTAAAAATAGAGAACATTTTACTTTTGTGGTGAAATGAAGATGAGATGACAGAAGGGTCAGAGAGCAGCAACACAGTAAGTACTGACCTTTGTTGCTAGCTTTGACGATGGAGAAACGGGCCATAACCAAGGAATATGGACAGCTGCTAGAACCTGGAAAAGGGAGAAGTAGATTCTCCACTCTGGCTTCTAGCAAGGAGCATAGCCCTTCTAACACCTCTGTTTTAGTCCATTGATACCTGTGCCCAACTTCAGACCTACAGAAGTGTAAAATATTTGTATTATTAATGCCAGTAAATTTGTGGCAGTTTTTCTACAGTGGCAAAAGAGAACTAATAAAAGGATTCATGTGTAACTCCATGGTGTGGACCTGGAACACCAGAAAGAATAAAAATTTTAGAACAGATTGTGGGTAGGTGCTGGAGCGGTGGCTCAGCGATTTTGGTGCTTGCCTGGCAAGCACGAGGACCCGGGTTCAAACCCCAGCATCATGTACACAACTAAGTGTTGGAGCAACAAAGGCCATGTGAAAAACTAAATAAAGGTGTTTCTCTCTTTCTCTGTCTCTCTCACTGTCCCTCTCTTTTTCTTAAAAAAAACATTGTGGGTGGTAACATGGTAGCAAATTTATGCTTATCAGGCTATCAATTTCTACTAGCCATCTAAGTGGAAATGTCAAATAAGTAATTATAATGTAAACCTGGAGTTAAGGAAGTGATATTGGCTAGAGAAATAAATTTGGGAGTTTTCAGTCAATAGATGCTATTTAAGGACATGAGAGTAGACAAGATCATCACACTTTCTTGCTGCATTTAGAAATCTCTGCCAGGCTACAATTTAAACACTTAATTGTTTCTGTTCCAATCGCACATCCTCCAGCTATGTATTAATAAATTCTGCAGTTCAAATACTTTAGTTTTGCATCTAGTGGCTTAACAAGTCTAATCATATGATCAAAATAAATGCATAAATTTCCCTGAAATATTTTAACTAGTTTAGTTTTCCCCTTGGAAATAATCTCAACTGGAATCAACAAATTGGTTTTCTGGGTCAAGTAAATCTGTTAATCGGTAAGCAGGGTGAGGCATGGCATGGAGTGAGTGGGAAAAGATGAGATGTGAGGAATGGTTTAGAAATTACTCAACAAACTTCTAAGTGTGAAAGAGACTGGCTGTGCAAGGATTAAGAAATGGTCCTTTCCTTCTCTAAAATCAGATTATTCAGGATAGTAGAGAAGGAAGGAGTGCATTTTAGGGAGCTTAAAAGGCTAGAGTTAGTTTTATGTGGACCATAATGGGGGAAAAATAGGTCTGGGATGAGATTTTGTGAGCTAGGAATAAAACATTGCATAAGGACCCCAAGACATGAAAGAAAGCATGGGCACACTTTGTTTTGCATGGTATGGATTTAATAGGAAGGTTACATACACAAAAGAAAATCTGATGGCAATGTTGGAGCTGGGAGAGGTTCCAAGGACAGGGAGAGATCTGCAAGGCAATTGTGATAGTTTCATTTAACTTGATAAGAATCAGCCATGGACATTGGGTGTGACAAGAAGAGGGACAGATGCCAGAGACATTTCAGAAATGAAAACAATAGGACAAACAGGCTGACTAAACATAGAGACCAAAGAACGATAGGAAAAGAGCTGACTAGATTCTGTGAGGCTGAGTCTAGTGAGCATAGGACACAGGGCCAAGGAGTATGTCTCAGGGAAGGATGGTAATCATGGCTTTAGAAATGAAGTATGGTTCCTTACCACAGAATTAAGATGCTTAGGAGATGTTTGGGAATGTGTAGTAGGGTATAGAATTGGAAGCTCAGGCACATAGATTTGGGAGTCAACTCTCTAAGAGGCAGTAAAAGATAGAGGAGCTACCAGGGAGACTGAGAAAGAAGAGCCAAAGAGTAGTTCCCTGAACATTCTACAAAGTCCCTTCAGACTCATAAGTTACCTAATCCTAGACTGTAGAGTGGTAAAGTATAGTGTAAAAAAAGTCATTGCTTATTATAAAGTATTTGTACCTAATAAATACACTGCAGGCCAATGAGCTAATTTGATTCATATTAAAAGTCCATAAGATGGCATTTGTATTCCATTTTATAGATAAGGAGCAAAGGGAACTTAGCAGGTAAGTGCTGCGGTTCATGGATGGAAGCAGGATTTAAACCCACGTTTTCTGTGATCCCATCCTGGGTTCCTTCCACATAGGCCATTTAATGCTGTAGACAATTTGGGAAAAAGAAAGGCCAAAGTTCCTTTGTGATTTTTCACCTGCCTCTTATCTCTCTGATGATCTGTCTCTTCTACTGTGTCCACAAGAATACTCCTGCCCAGCTCACTGTCTTTGTTCCTTAAACTTTCAGACCTTATTCTCCCTCAGGGCTTGCACTGAATGCTCTTTCTTCCAGGAATGTTTGTCCCCAGAGGTTGCATTTTTCCCTCTTTCTTCCTCAAAATGAGTTCCACCATCCCATCCTCCTTGACACTACAGTGTGCTTGTACTGCCCTTTGGCATACTATGTAGCAAACCTCCATGTGACTATTGTTTCCTCTGCTGTGATACAGGCTCCACGAGTATTGCAGAGATTTCTCGTTTTGCTCATTACGTCATTCCAAATACCTAGAACATTGTCTGGCACACGCCAGGACACAAAGAAGTTCATTGGCTCCATGAAGGATCTGGATGAAGAGACAGCCCTTGGGAATGGCTTCTCAGAGCTTCTCCTGAGTGCTTGGGAAGGCAGCACCAGTAGGCTGCAGAGGGAATGCTGAATGCTGGTGGGTACTGGGGAGAAGTGGTGAACTGGGCCATTAGCCTGAGAAGTTTGATGGAAAAGGAAGAGATCAGGAAGTGGATAATGAGGCAAATGTAAACTTAAGCAGAAGTCTGATGCTCTTTGTATGACGGGGCAGATTAAGCATACTTTAATTTTACAAAATCTGAAAGCAAGGTATAGGAATTGAGTCAGAGGACAAATACAGAGGGAAGAAAGTCATAGCACTGGCTTTGTGGTTAAAGAAAACATGTATCTAAACTACCTATGTCATTCAAGGACACAGGACTGTCTTGAAAATCCAAAATAAATGCATTTGGAATCAGAATGGTCTTTGATGACAATGGGAGGTCTATGTTGTACCATTAGAGATATTAAAATATTCTGGCTGAAGTGGTGGCTCAGTGGTTTCAGCGCTTGCCTGGCAAGTACGAGATATTAAAATATTCTGCCAGAGGCTATATTACCATCTCCAAGCTCAATGCTATATCTGAGATATAAAAATAAAACCATCAGGACACTAGAATATTATATCTTATGATTTAGATAGAGCTTCTAAAAAACTAGAGAAATGTGACTCATCCAGATGAGTGACCTCAAATGACTCTGATCCTGTCCAATAAGGCTGAGGGAGGAAAAGGCTGAAAACAGATGGGATACCACAGTCAGGACTCTAGGAGAGCTGTGTTAGGTAAGTATTAAGTTTGTGTAATGAGTAAGACATGGTCCAGTACTAATGAAGAAAAATAGGGATATTCATGGGTCCAAATACAACATGTATAGTTTAACTGTGATTAAGGTCACATGTGAGTGCCTCTTCCCTTGGCATGTAATAGCTTAGAGCCTCTCTCTGAACTCCAGAGAAAGTATGATAATTACTGAAAGAGGTTTTAGTGGCAGCAAGCCTGTGGACTTTATCTTGTGGTGCATGAAGTGCCGCAGAAAGGCAGTTGCCGTAAAGTTTGGAGTCATCTGCCAGGTGATGCGGTGTTATATGATATACTTTATATAGGTGTTATATGATATACTTTATATAGCTCTCTGAATCTCTTTGTATTCCATGTTTCTTTGGATACATCGGACACTTTGGGGCAGAAGGGACTTTGTTAAAATATATCTTTAAACACAGATTTTATGGAGAAAATAATTGCAAACCTATGTTGAACACCCAATGCTTGTGAGGCACCGTATTCACTGTCTTTCCTAGATTATAGAAATTTTTAATAGTTCATGATGTGTATAACATCATCATTCTTTTACAAATAAAGTCAGACTTTAGCACCTATACTCTTAACCAGGGCACCGTAACTTCTTGTGAACTTCAGAACTTAGATCTCTTTGTCATCAAAATAGAAAGCAGACCTACTGTGCTTGTGTTTTCCACCATGGAACTGTTTTTTTCCCTTTAACTTCTAGATGAGCATCATGTAAATCTCCAAGATGCAGATCATGATTGCTTTTCCCGTGGACATGTTACTTTAGTAACATCATTTGTTTACTCAGTAACAGATTGCAAAAGAGCTCTGTTACTTGGTTTCAGCTACAGGAGTGATCCTGCAGGGCAGGATGGTAATATTGGTGATGAGAGTAAGAATAACAGTTGGCTATGAAAAATCATTCTGTTCCCTTAACAGAATATTTTGTAGTTTTTCGTAGATTAAACAAACAAAACACAACATTAGTCAGCCCCCAGTGAATTGTTAACAATCAAATGGGCAAAAGGTGATTAGAGAAATCAATGAATTGTTTAAAACCATGAATTAACTGGAAAATAGTAACATTTTGAACAGATAGATTTAATGCAGCATCACCAGAGTTGCCTTAAGCATTTTTTTCCCACCTGTATCCCACCAGGATGTAGGACGTTTAGGAAGTTATTCATAGGGAAACGGTGATCATCACGCAGAAATTGACAGCATATTTGTTTGTTTTTAGAACTCATGTTTTGTATGTTACATTCATTTTAGTAAATTATGCTCTCTTTTCTTGGTAGACAATATTTTGGGTTTTGTCTCTGGCTCTGGGAGTGATTTACTCAAAAGTATCTGAGCCCCAAGCAAGTGTTTCTATCTGTTGGTGTGTTGATAATGACTGTGCACTCTAACGTGGTTTTTATATCTTTATTTTAAGCAGTTTAATAGTCCTGTTTTAACAAGCGACGTACTTTCTCTTATCACTTCTCAAGTGATTTTTCTTTCATAGCATATATAAGTAGCGTTTTTAGAGACAATGTATGTCTAGAAGAATGTCTTCTATTTTGTCAAACTATAAATGTAACATATGAGAAATGCATTTATTGCATCATTGACTATTAATAACTAGTCCCTCAGTTTGACTATTGCTTTCAAAGGGAAAGTAGACACAGTTAGCAATAATTTTTGAACATCAACGTATAGAGATCTTTCTTTTTAAAGAGAGAGGGACAGTGAGAGAAAGGAAGAGAGAAACAGTTTAGTTTTTCATGTGGCGCTGGGGTTTGAACTTCTGTACTTGCACATGCCAGGGAAATGCCATAACCACTGCTCCAGTGGTTATAAGCTCATCGTATCAGTTTTTAAAGATGAGTAGTTTCTTTTCCCAGACTGTTTACCATTGTTACTGAGACTTAGTGACAGAGATTCAAACTAGCTGTTGATCCTAGATATAATAAATATGATATAAGGACAGTGCTAACACTTATCTCACTTGTCCTAGCAAACAAGCAGTGATGTTGATATTGACAGTTCTGCCTCCCATTTTATAGATTAGGAATCTATAAGTGGCTACCCAAGGGCATTCAGGTATGAATTGGTAGATGAAGATCAGATCTGAGTCTGTCTACATTGTACTGTGGTAGTTACTCATTGGAACTGCACTGCCTCCTGTCACAATAGAAGGCCATCTTCTGGGATGGTCCCTTCTTCCTCAGAGTCCTGAGTGTCCTGTTCCCACTAATCCTCAGGTAATCATTGTTCAAACCTGGTGGGCAGCTTTTATTTAAAAATTATGTCAACGCTGGACATCGTGGCACATGCTTGTAATTCCAGGATCTTAGAAGACTGAGGCAGAAAGATTGCAGGTTCAAAGGCAGCCTCAGCAAGATCCTGTCATAAAAAGGGCTGGGGATATAGCTCAGTGGTTAAGTGCTCTTGGGTTCAGCATACATAAAATCACTCCAAGATTGCACATTTCATAAGATAGGAGCTCTCCTTCTCCTTTTCCTTCTCATAAATGACAGAATTATTACCGTCTTTGCAGTACTGTGGGACAGATTTTAGATAAATGCTACCTCCCACAATCTCTTAATATAATGATGTGAAAATTTGAGCCTCTTTAGACAAGGTAGTAGCAAATAAAATTTTATACCTTTTTGTAGAAGGAAAGGACACTTGTCTATGACCACGGGATGAATGTAATGACAAAGCCACATCTGTTTAACATTTTTTATTGCTATGTGTGTTCCCAATACAACAGCCTCAGTAGTGTACACTTTAATAAAAAGGAACTTTTCGCTTAGTAGAAAAGGAAGCTCCGAAGCATTAATGAATATGTACATTTTTACAGGAGGTGTATGTGTGTGACCATCTTTGTGGATCAGATGTACGCACACGCAAGTAAACTAGAGAGAATTTCATTCTGGGGAAATTTTTAGGAAAAAAAAGACTTCTGTTTAAGGTTCAGAGATTGTTTTACTATCTAGAATTCATTTTTAAAGTAGCAGCGATTCTTTAGAGGTATAGAGTCAATGGCTTAGGGTGTTATTTTACAACTGTTAAAATGCAAAAGTTCTTGCATATGCTGATAATACTTTTAATTCCTGAAGTAACTAATTCACCAAGTCATGAGCTTTGCATCAACTACTTTAAAAATTTCTTTTCTATGCACAGAACACATGCTAATTATCTCTCTAGTTTACCAAAATGTCATTGATATTAGCGTAAATATTTAGTACATAAAAATACTATCAAGACAACAAATCAACTTTTAATAAATATCTTCGGTTCTGAATTGTATATACAAGTACTTTACATCTACTCCCCAGAGAGCATTTCTGGCTTTTATGTGAACAAGGTGATCACTGGCATAAATTACTAGCAGTCAGATGCATTGTGGCTGTGAACATTTTGATATGAACCATGCAGAAAATAAATATCTCAACCATTAACAAATGCTTTCTTGAACTGCTTCCAAAGCAGTACTATACCCGAGGTCAATTCTAGTTTGATACGTTTTTCAGCTACCACTATATAAATCATCTCAGAACATTTTTTTCCTTTGTGATTATTACAGTATATCAAGTACAACTATTCATATACCAATTTCAGGAAGTTAAATAGCACAACAACATAGGACACCTCACTGGTACATAGTGAGGTCCTGGTAAGAGGGTTTTAGTTTTGTCTTGCACAGCCTCATTTACTATTCTCTGTGACCAGAAGTGTACTTTGACAAAGTACTTCTTCTAAGGATGGAAGGTAACAGGTAAAGTAAGCTCTGCAAATCTGTCACTTTTTTCTCTAATTTACGTATCACATTGTTACGTATCACATTGTTAATGCAAGAAAAACCATACAATAAAACCTCTTGTATTGTCAGTAGCTGTAATGCTTTGAAAATCAACCTATGGAATGTCAAATAAGGCAATGACAGGCACCGAGAACATCCAGAAATATAGATAGTAAACAATCATTTCAGAACATCTCTTAAAATACTGATTTCTACAATATACAGTATTTACACAACAGCTGCAAATTTGCTCATACAATATTTCTAATATAGATAAATAGGAATACAAGTCTAAGAATTCTTGAAGTGTAAACTGTTGGTATTTCTTTTTAAAATTATTACTATAACTTTTTAAAACAAAAATTCAGCTGATATGCACAATTGGTTCCAGTCCCTTTTCTTCTTTAGTGACCAACACACATAGCAACCAGTTTTCCCCTTGATATAATCTTTGGTGCTTTCTTCCAATGTATTCTGGTGAATGAGTCAATGCAGAACAGAAGGAGGATGAAAGCAACTAGAAAGTGAACCAGCACTTTTTGTTCTTCCACTTGTGGATAAAAGGAGTTGATGAGCTATGGAGATGTTCGCTTTCAACAAGTTGTATGCACCACGTGGAGAGGGAGGTTGTCCAGGTTTCCCCTCTGATTTTTAGCCTTGAAGTTTCATCTTTCTAAGCTAGATGATCTTATCGGATGTCTCTTGTTAGTGATCTTTTCATCTTTCTTTGAGGTTCTTGCCTGAGAAGTGGCACCTATAGAATCACTGACTTTCAGGAAGGAAGTAGCTGCCATCTGCGAAACAGAATAGAGGTGGCCACTCCTGGTGGGTGAGGAGGATGGTATTGACACCAGGCTCAGGGTCTTACTTCCAGTTTGCTGAGCTCTCCTTTGGGGTAAGTTAGCACCATGCTGTTCACTGTAAAGCCCGAAAGCAGCATAAGCATTTGGACTTCCTACTGAAGAGATGCCACTCAAAGACTTTTTCTCAGAAGGGGTCTCTGGATAGTAAGGGATAACAGGTGTAGGCAACACTAGAGATCTAGGGAGGTCACTGGGACTAAAGATTGCATCATCATGAGTTTCAGCAGCTTCTAGAAGGTACGGTGGTGGCAGGGTGCTGCGCTTGCTGCATGACTCACAACATAGCTTGTTATAACCTGGTATGGAGCAGTATCGCGCCAGCACCTCCATCTGACAGAATATGGACTTGTCTCCCAGACATGGTTCATCTGGAAAAGTAAAAATATATATATACCTCCACACATGAAAGAAATTAAAATTCTTCATGATTATGAAATGTAAAATAGGATTCATTTTACCACACTTTTAGGATAAATAGGGCAACTGTTGTCATAAATCTGGCTTTCTACTAGGGTACCCTCTACAATAAAATCAAATACTAAAGACCTGTTGCTGGAATGCAGTGAATGTAAAAAGAACATAATACCAAAATACATTTTGATGAAAAAAGGATATACTCTCTCTTGAATGCCAGTTTTATCTTTACCACTAAATGTTCCCAGGTTATTATTGGAAAGTCTAGATTTGGGTAAACTGTCAACTTATATTTCACTTGGAAGGTGAAATATTCATGAACCCACACTATTTTTATAATTTAAAAATTTTGTTGATTGCCATTTATCAAACTAGATTTCAAGATTTCTAAATATCCGTGGATGTGCAGTTTTGGCCAGGCACATTCAGCCTCTTTGCTCTACACAGCCAATGCACATAGTATTTCTAGAGATATGCAATGCTGCACTACTGCTTCTATATCAGCCCAATAAACTGTCATGGTGGCATGGATGGCGTATTGAAACCACAATGTATTAATAGCATATTTCTGCTATATAACTTGCTAGACATTGAAGAAAGGAGAAGGGGCACTGGTAAAATCAATATGCGGGTTAAAATACTTTTGACAGAGATATCCCAAATCATGGGATGCCACATAGCTTTGACAACCACAGGTCTAAGAGTAGTTTGATTATTCCAACACGTTATCTAGTTGTGCTAGGAAGGTCTGCGGATTATATTAACGGGTTTGTCTCAAATATCAAATCATTTGTGAATTACTTTTCCTATGCCTATATTATAAGGAAACCTTTTCTACTATGGCTTTTGGTCCAGGGATAAGAGGACTTTAATTGACCCTGTATTTTCTTTGAAAATTACCCCATCTCCTCTCTTCTGGGGCCTGCCTAGGAGGTATGAGCTGTCCTGTATTAGAGAAGGACCCCATATGAAAGTCTGTAAATATTAGCACCATGGCAGTGCAGAGATGCCTTTATAGCCAGAATGTGCTCCTGTGGGGAGGCGGTAAATGGAGGGCTATTCTAAGAAAAGGTACATATTAACTTTATGGTAATTGGGGCATAGATGGGAAGGGCTTCAGGCCTCATCCCAAAAGGCCATTTTCTTCTAACAGTAGTTTAGAAATAGACCTTTAGGCCAGAGGAACAGGATGACTGAAAGGACTGTGGAACCACTCCTAGAATTATGCTATCTCCTTAGCACCTTGGTTTTACAATAAAAACATTAATTCTCCTTTAGGCAGAAAATAATCAAATTCTTGCTACAAACAACTGGGCACAGTTCTATCAGCTACTGTGAACAATAAGGCTTACAAAGTGTTCAGCCTGTTGACAGTAGGAACTATACAAGGACAAAATACTGGGTATAGTTTGAAAGCGCCAAACCTAAGTCAAAGCAAAAGAGCATTCCCTTTCCAAAGCGAAGTCCTACGTCTCCCTCTCCTGGTCATACTTGTTCTTGCCATTTCTAGTAAAAATGTGTTTAAATACATGCAGTTTGAAAATTTTCAAACAGAAAACATTTGATAAAATAGTGTCTTGCCAATTTTCTTGGGTTTAATAAGAAAAGAAAGCATAGCAGTTGTCAGTATTCAACCAACAGCTTACTTACGGAGTTGTAGGCTGCAGAAAAAGCAATGGCCGCAATTGTTATTTGTCAGGCATGGATTTAGAAGAACTGTATGTAAGAGGAAGGTTGTGATGTAGGGCAGGAAGGAGAAAACAGATGGAGGAGCTGTGACAAGGGGGCTGGGAGGAAGAAGGTTGGTACTACAGTCCCCTCAAAATTCCTATGTTGAAACATAACCCTAAGGTGGTGGCATTTAGAGGTGGGCCTTTGAGTGGCAACTAGATCATGAGTGGAGCCTTTTTGTTTTTTTTACAAGGGTTCTACAGATGGCTTACAGGAGGACAAAGCACCATCTCTGAAACCCTTACCAGACACAAATCTGCTGGTGCCTTTATTCTGGACTTCCCAGGCTCCAGAATTGTGAGCTACAAATTTCTCTTGCTAATAAACTACCTGGTCGAAGGTATTTTATTTAGAAATTAAAGTTAGGGAGACTAACAATTAAAAAAAAAAACTAGGAGAAAGAGCAAGAAGAAAAAGACCCCTAGAAAAGCATGTATGGTAGACAATGAAAATTGAGTGACATAAGGAGGGAAAGAAGTAAAGGAGGTGCAAGAGTCTCAGAGATGGCAGATCAAGCAATGCTTAATTTTACTCCATCTTGCAATCACCCTGTGTATTGACAGTTATTGGAAATAGGTCTAAAGTTGAGTGAGTTATTGCAAAGCCTGCTGCAATGATGTGAAAGTAAAGAACAAAATGTAAACATAAGCAACCCCCACTAGAAACACAAATTGATGGGAATATGTACATGACACAGCTGCACACCAACATTACAACACCAGGGGTTATGACAATTCAACGATGTGGGATATTGCCCCAAATAGTGCTCTTAGAACCAAAGGAAAACATCCTTAAACTGTAAGTCTTTCTTTTTCTTTCAGAGCAAGTGAGAAAAAGAGTGAGACAATTTCTGTATTTTTTCTTGTGGTTTTTGACACTTAGTTGTGTATGTGGTGGTGGGGTTCAGACCTGGGTCCTTGTGCTCTACCACTGAGCCACCTCTCCTAGCCCCCTTGCGTTATTTCTTGATAAATTCCAGAGCTTTTCCTGAAAGTAAATTCTGCTTTTTGAGATTGAAAAACACTACCAGAGCAGTGAAATCAATTAGTGTCACACCTACCATTACAGGGAGGCAGCTGACAGGCTCTGATGGACTCGGGCTTTTCACCGTCGCAGTGGTCTCCAGCCCTGCAGAGGACCTGCCTCACCTCTGTTCCTTCACCACAGGTCACTGAACACTACAGAAACAAAGGCTGTAATTACAGATGTTTATTCCACCAAGACTAGACACGCAAGTGCTCACAGGTACCTGTGCGCACACGCATACCACAGAGTTCTTTCTCTATTAGGGTAGTGCTGTGCAGTGATTTTGAAAACTTACAATCCTGGGCTCCAGCATTTACCAGCCTGGGCACATTGTTTTTTTTCTCTAAGGTCCTCAGTTTCCCCATCCAGAAAGCTGGGCTAAACCTGCCTTGGAGGCTTGTTGCAGAACTAAACGAAGGCAAAACGCCTGTGTGCAGTAAGCATTCCAGAGGAAAGCAGCCCCTGAGGATGATCGCTGTTTCCAGGAGCTCACCACTTCATCTTTTATACAGGTGGCAGAATGCACTGACAAGCTACCATGGCTAAGTCAACCTCTTTGGAACTACACTCATTTTATTCTCATGCATTCATTTCTCTAATGAAAGAGGCTTACTTCTTAAAAATAAGCCCAGAATTTTCCATACTATTGATCCAGGTAGAAATTGTGGGGGAGCTGTCAGGCTCTAAGGGACTTGGGTTAAGAGTCTCTGAGGAGGAACTGGGCAC
This sequence comes from Aplodontia rufa, assembly GCA_004027875.1. Lineage (NCBI taxonomy): Eukaryota > Metazoa > Chordata > Mammalia > Rodentia > Aplodontiidae > Aplodontia > Aplodontia rufa. Next base: position 60,170 of record PVKS010006803.1, on the reverse strand, counting down.
ACGCACTTGCCTGCTCCTGGTCTTCACTTCTTCCTTGCACTCTACCTGCTTTTTGAGACCTGGTCCTCCTATAAACTCTTGCTATGGCCCCATTATTCCTTCAGTCTTAGAAATACCAAGCACAGGCAATGCAACACTGAGTCAGCCCATCACCAAACAGTCCTACTCCTGGAAAAGCTAAGCATGCTGTGAGAAAGGTGTGGGCTACAGGCGAGCACAGACTCCAAAGCTGGAGTCACAGTGCTCTGTGTCTAACCACATGCCAAAGGCAAGCTTTTTGGAGGCAGAGGAAGTACTCTCAGCATCGGGAAGGCAAGCAAGCCAGACGGAAGGTAGAAGGTTGCAAAACCATGGTCAGATTGGAAGAATGAGACATTTACTCAAACAAAGAATGAGAGGGGGTGGCACCAAGTTGAGCTGTGCCCTGCGTTCTGTGTCAGGGGTTTGGAATTCATCATGTAGAGATAAGGACATCAACAAAGATCTTAGAAGACCAGTTACCTTTCAGAATCCTTCAGGTCTCTAAACACCCAAACCGGTTTGCTCTTACCAAATAATCTAAACTGCAAATACTGTTTTAAGTTTTTTTCCCTAGCACCTGCAGATGATAACGAAATATGCAACAGTTTCTCAGTTCACACAAAGCCCATTTAATGTTTAAGCCAAATTAAAATATGCTGTATGTGCTGATCCACACAAAATTCACACACCCACCTCATTCCAGGGCCCTGTTTTCCACTGGGCAGGGCAGGGCACTCTGTTACAGGGCCGACGGCTCTCAGGACGGTCACCCACGCAGTACTTGGTGTGCACAGAGCGGTTGGTGCCATCATGGAGTGGCTGAAGGCAGCGTACTGTGCGAAGCTGGTAGCCGGAACTACCGCAGGTTTTGGTGCAGTGTTCCCACTCTTCTGCTACCCAGCTATGGGTGTAGGGAATTAAGATTGAACACTGTCACTGGAATGCAAGGGGTGTGTACATTCCTGCAATGCACGGCCTAGTTTCTTCCACTCCCTAAGCGATTTGCAATCCAGAAGGTTACAATAAGCAAGTACAGTCAACTTCTTAACAATGGGTCCAGCACTTTTTAATCTCCTATTATTTTTTCTGCCTCTTAGTGACTCTGAAATCATCTCCTAAAGAATGATTTACAGGAGCTGGAGCAGTGGCTCGGCGGTTGCACGGCATGCACAAGTACATGAGTTCAAACCCCAGCACCACATATACAACTAAGTGTCGGAGCAACAAAAGTCATGTGAAAAACTCAATAAAAATTAAATGAGACTGACTAGTGCAGTCTTCAAAACTGAGCAGATATTCCCTAGTTTTTACAGTACATTTTACTGCCAATTTGACAGTCTTAATCTGTTAATACCAAAGAATGCCTGGTTCTATTTTCATACTTCATATATATGGCAAGAACAAAATGCAGATGAAAAGTAACTTTGCCTCAACCAACAAACTCACTCATTAAAGTGGGGGAGGCTCAAAAAAATGTGAAAAAGGAAATATTACATCTGTGAAATAATCAAATGTCTTGAAAGAAATCATTGATGAAACAGAACTCTTAAATCATCACTAAATAATAGCAAAATGGAAAAAGTCAGCAAGTGAAACAAAGCTGAACTACAAATGTCCAAGAGAGGAAAATCTCCCAGAGATGAAACTGTCATTTGCAACAACGGGATGAAGCAGGAGGGTATTATAAGTAAAAGAACTCAGGCACATAAAGACAAATGCTGCAAGATCTCATATGTGGAATTTAAACAAGTTCGACTCACAAAGTTAAGCATAATATGGTGACTACCCGGGGATGGATGCAGAGTGGGAAGAGAAAGGAACGGGAAGACTTCGGCCAAAGGACACAGTTCAGTCACTAGGACTCATTAAGATCTATTGTATAGGATCCTGACTGTAGTTAATGTATATTTCAAAATTGTTAAGAGCAGATTATAAAATATTCTACCACTCACACACAGAAGTGTACAATTTGAAAGATGTGATATTTCCATATGAAATGATAAAATAAGCTAATTCACACATCTCACAAATATGATTATTACTTGTCAATTAAAAAGTCTACAAGTATACAGAACAATGGATGAGAATAGGTCCTATGAGCTTTGAAACACAAAAACAGGTCAAACAGAATTGAGAATCAGAATTACCACTATTTTTCAACAGTAGCACTGGGGTCTAGCTAACTAGAGAATCATGCTTTATATACTACAGAATTGTATAATTATTTGTCTCCAAGTGATCATGGGTGAGAGTAGAAGAAAGGCATCTTTTATAATCTTATACTTTAACCTTTTACATACTATTGCTGGATGTCTAAGGGTTTAATTCTTACATAAAAATTTTTACTTTGCATTTGCTTTTTTTTTTCTGAAACTCCCGAAAGATACAATCTACTAAATGAATGAATGAACCAGGAGATGAGAAAACAATGAAGCACGAGTTCCCCCAGAAGAGAGGGGAATCACCAGGATAAGAAGTTGGTGGATGTTCAGGCTGAACAGGACATGGAGAGCTCTTCTGTCTCCATTAGGAGGAAAGTTTCAGAATACTTGACGGTTTCGAATTTAGAGAGAGGGGATTGATACTTCAGGAAGAGAGTTTAAGCATGGATTCATGAAAAATAGAAGAAAACCAAACATAAAGATCCAGACTTTCACCTACTCTGAAAAAAGCAGTTTTACAAGAAAGGAATGTTAATCAGTATGCTCCGTGACCTAGCTATTAAGAGACATGTTAATAAAAGACATGTTAAAAGTACTGAGGAAGGAATTAAGTATGTTCTATGGGTGCTGTGAAAAAAAATTAAACCTCAAATTCCATATTAAAAATCCACTATGTAATATCAAATCCTGCCCCTGCAAATGCAAAAGAAACAAGAGATGAAAACAGTAACTAAATATAACAGCTGAAAGTAGTTATACTTCAGTATAGAGAAAGGCAAGGACCATACGTTTATACATAATTCTTATGAAATGACCTGATTATTTAAACCAGGTACATGTAAAGTTTTGACTAAAGCAAAATTAAAACTAAAAAGCACTAAAGCATTTAACCCCCTATTTTGACCTTGGGAAATGATACTTAAAATGGAAGCTTACAGAGGATGCGTGCACTCCTGAATATTGCACATTCGCCTAATAGGTTTTGGCTTTTTATTGACCTCACAGAAGCTACGATGAACCATTTTATTATCACTTTTCCTACGGCATCCATATTTTGTGTACTGGAAACCTGCAAAGAAAAATATGCTTGACATCAATTGCTTATTCATGCTATTATACATTAATTCATTTGTACAGTAAATCATATCTGTGCATACAGTAAGCCAGGTACTGCAATAGGTGGTAAGATCTTATCACTTTAATTTAAAATAAAACGAACTTACTTTAAAGTGAAAAAAATGCTTATCTCCGAGCCTACATTTAGTAAATATTTATGAAATAGCAACTGGGCATCGGCTAGTGAATTACACTGAATATGCACAATGTGAAGAGCGTTGAGATCAGTTTCAGTGGCATAGGCTTTTATGGAGCTATGTGAGTTACTTTCTGCAGAGGGCACCAAACGGACACAGGGAGAGGCCTCCAGCTCAGCTGGAAGAGGGGTAGGGGAAGCCAGAAGCTCAGCACTTTTTGAGCAGAATGAAGCACCATTAGAAAAGCAGGTGCTTCACGTGGCTGATATGTCATAAGTGAAGAGGCAGGAGGTAAAGAAGGATCAGATCTCCGATGCCTTGTACTCCAGACAAGTGTCTGGAATTTATCCTGAGAGTTATAGGGAATAACTGAAGGAGGTCTCTCAACATTTTTAAAAAATCATAAAGATTTTAAACTTACAAAAAAATGTTGTTCGAAAAGCACAATGAACATTTGCATGCCTTTGCATAGCTTAAAATTTTGTTACCATGTCACCATATTTGTATATATCTCTGTATAAAATTTACTATATAGGTAAATTTTCCCTACACTAATTACAGTAAGTTACAGACATCTTTACTCCTAAATATCAGCACACATTTTATAACAAGTACATTATGTTTAATACTGACAATAAAATTCTTAAAAATCAGAAAAGTTAACAGACATAATTCTAGTTTCTAAAATGCAGATCATATTGAAAATCTGTCCTTGTAATGTTTTTTATAGCAATGTCTTTTCCATCAAGGAAATTATCATGGCTCTTTAGCCTCCATCATTCAGGAATAATTTCTGAACCCCCTTTTTGTTTTTCATGGCATTTAATATTTTTGAAATGTGTAAGCCATGGGTTTGAAAAATGTCCCATAATTTGGGTTTTATGTCTCTCAATAATGAGATTCAGGTTATTCATTTTTGGTAAGAATATTATTTAAGTGATACATCTTCAGGGCAACATATAAGACTGGAGGATTTTAAACAGGAAAATAACTCCACTCATTCTTAAATAAAAAAAAAACACCCTTGAAATAAAAGAAGAGAAGAAAATCAAAGTGAGATAAGTAGTTAGGAGGCTACTGTGTCTATCTTCCCTTCCAGAACAGGGAAGCAATTCTGGAGAAGAAGGAACAGATGTGGTCCACTAAGGCCTGACAAATCTTAGGACCATGTTGATGCAGAGTTTATAGCAGAAGGAAGGATGGAAATTAAATAAGCATCTTGTAATGTTTAAAGATGTGCCATCCTTAATAATTAACTGAAAACATTTTATGCTTCTTCCAGGAACACTTTGGAAATGTATTCTTGAATTTTAAGTTATAAAATAAGTGATTTACCCAAGAATTCCCTGTTAAAACAAATTAATTTTATTCTCAACTATTTAGTATCATTTTGTGACAGTTCTTTACCTTCTTCTGCCTGTTGAGGAGAATTTGGTCTAGGCCAAATTCATATTGAAGCCTTTGTTGTTCAGAACTAGAGGAATAGTGAAGGGAGAAAATGAAGCACAGTGTCTCAAGGAAAAGCATGTACCTGAGGCCAGGGTAGCTGGGTTTGATCCTACAATTTTGGGCAAATCTTATCTTCCCTGTTCTTCAGTTTCACCATTAGTACAATAGAAATTAAAACAGTACCAATCTCACAAAGTCATTGTGAGCATTCATGCATCGATATGTAAACCATTCAGAGAAGCAGCTGGTTCCAAACATACAGTATAATCAATTACATCATCCTATGTAACTATTGCTCTTTTATTATTAACACTAACTGAAAGTAAATACATAGATGTGGAAAGTAAAGGTAAAGAAAGGTGCTAACCAGAGTGCATTAAATTTGGGGGGCTTCTGGAGTTTCAGAAGAATGAAGTGATTAAGAGGACCCTACAGGGGACAAAAGACAATGATCCAGACAGAGAAGAGCAAGTGGATTTTAAGGTCCGCCATTGGCGAATGGAATTCTCTTATCTGCTGAGTCTGAGATTTCAGGAACAATGTTTTATACTTACGTTTGTGGATGTTTGCTGTACATTGGATTGCAGTCTCAATTAGAGACAACCTTAAAGTAGAAGATTGGCTTTTGTGTGAATTGCATTTGAATCTAATAAATGTGTTCAATTGTTACCTCCACCACAGGGTTTGGAACACTGAGACCAACTCTTCAGAGCCCACTCAAAAGTATCTAATTCCTCCTGGATGACGTTGTTGCTGTTGATTGTAGGTACAGAGTCCTCATGGATGATGTATTTATATGTCAAGCTAGAGCGGGTATCATTCTCCTGAGGTATAATCTAATACACACATGAAATGAATATGTAAATCAACTGACAGTTTTAAACTTTGAGTAAATATTTACAAATATTTTATAATATGGAGAAACATAAAATAAATAAAAAAATTTATAATTCTATAGAACCAGAGAAAACTAATGTCACTTTTACAATTTTGGAATACTCCCAAGGTAACTGCAGAGTATGCGAGCATGTGTAGATATAAATTCTTTTCTGGCCTTGCTTATTTCACGTAATATATCAAGCATATTTTCTAAGATAATAGATATTCTTACAAAAGATGGTTTGAAATGTTTAGTCTTTCATTCTAAAAAAATTCATTCTTATTTAATCATTCACTTATTAATGAATATTTGTATGGGTTAGAAATTGTCCCCATCTTCACTCTTCATAGTTCTTTTGAGACAGAACAACTGTTACTTCCATGACAGGAGTACATGAAAATACCCCATTTACAATTACATATAATCTTCAATTGGATGGGGGAATAGACCATTATTTTAATTACTTTTTGACAATGAATGGAGTTTACTTTCCTAAGTTTATTGCTCACTCGTAATTTGTCTATTGTGCACTATATGATTGTCGGTTCTCTTTTTATTGTTATAAATATTTTTTCTTTTCTAAACAATTTATGCACTCAAAAGTTATTTTTGTAATAAGAATGGCAGATGTTTTTATTTTATTATTTGCCTTTTAATTTAGGGCAAAACAGGCTTTTAAAAAAGAAAAATGTTTTAATTGATTTTCATTGTATCTTTTATAGGGTTGTAGCAATCATACAAAGGAATAAATATATGGAATTCATTGGTTATTTTCAACTGAACTCTTAGAAACAGTTTTTGTCTGAGAAAGTAAATTAGACTAAACCCACTTGGGTGCAGGTTCTGGTTATCTAGGTTCCATTTTCTTTTGTGCTTAGTCTTTGCTTAGAAAACAGCATTAAAAGTCAAGTCCCAACTCTGACACTCAAGTCACATATCTAATTCTTACAGACTTGACAGACATGCTCCAAAGCTCCAACCTGGGTTCTAGTTTTTTAGAGAAGAACAGGTCATGGTAATAGAGTACAACTTATCCACAGATCTCGTTCCTGTGGCACAGCCCACCACTCCCTGTGGCCACATTATTATCAGTGGGCACAGCCCCAAGGCAGTCTGTCATGGTAGTTATGGATCAGGGCTTTGAAGCCTTATACCCATGTTGCTGGAAAGGAATGTAATTATATAATAGCAAAATAGAGCTTCTGATCTCCAATCGTTTATACTTTAAATAATGAATACAGAATTTTAATTAGTTTACTCTCTTTTGCTATTAGATTATCTAACCTATGAAACAATAATGGTCCAGAAATAATTCCACATAAATTTGGAAAATTAATATTTGACATAAGTGAAAAGTAAATTCAATAACGAAAAGGCAGTCTTTTTACAAAATTGGACATTGTGTTGGAAGTGACTTCTATCTTGGTGTAGTTGTTTCACCTTCTCTGTTACTTGAATTGTTTGTTCTACCAGAAGGCAGTGCTATGTCACAAGGACACTTAAGCAGCCTATGGTCATTAATCTAACAAAGGATATAAAGGACCCCTACAATGAAAACTATCGAACATTAAAAAAAGAAATTGAAGAACACCTGAGAGGATGGAAAGACATTCCATGTTCTTGGTTAGGCAGAAGTAATATAATTAAAATGGCCATTCTGCCAAAAGCGCCATAAAGATCCAATGCAGTCTCCATCGAGATACCAATGTCATTCTTACAGATGTCGACAAAGCTGTTCTCAAATTCATTTGGAATAACAAGAAACCCAGAATAGCCCAAATATTACTAAGAAAGAAAGATGAAACTGGTGGTTTCACAATACCAGATCTAAAATTATACCATATAGTTATAGTAACAAAAATAGGCATGAAGACCAGTGGAACACAATCAAGTTAGGTGTCTTCAGCATTCATCTATGAGGAAGTAATGAAGTTGTCTTCCTGATATTAAAAATTAAAAATCTGGCCAAAAACTAAAAGGGAATTTTTTTTTTTTACAATGGATAACATGGCAAAGGACAGAGATCTCTCAGAGGAGAGAAACAAGCGTGGTCTTGTTTTTTCACAGGGGTCAGAGTCTGCACCTCCACACAGGGATGAAAAGTCAGAGCCAAGCCCAGCAGCATCACCAAACCAAGGAGAGAGAGAGAAGTCAGCGTTTATAATTACAGGGCAGGGCCTGAAGAAGGGAGCCTGTGTGGAGGGGTGGTCTAGAAGCTGCTCAGGTCCTTAACTGAGGACTGGCCTGTGCATATCCAAACCCCCATGTGCTCTAACAGTGAGTGGGGCAAAGATAGACGAGGTCGAGCAGGGAGGAGAGTCCTAGGAGCTCATACCTAGCAAAGTGAATGGGCCTCACTAATACTCAAGTATTCAGTTAAGGCCTCCAAAACACCATGTCATCAAAATAAGGATGAAATTGAGATAGACCATTCCTAATGAAGAATAAAACTATATCTCAAAGAATCAGGAGAATCCAGCAAAATCTAACCGCTTCCAGAACAAAGCCAAGCAATCATGTACCTTACAATTTAGTATCTATAATGTCCAGCAAAAAATAAAAGAAAAATTATACAAAGCAGGAAAATGTAATCCATAATCAACAAGAAAAATATCAGCCAACAAGAATTATCAAGAACTTAAAAGTTAGACATAATGAGCAAATATATATATGAAAACATCAGCACAAAAATGGAGAGAAAAGGAGAGGGAGGGAGAGAACACAAATATTCAGAAAAAGAAATGTACTGATATTAAAAAGCTGACATTACAAATTTACCAGATAGGTTCAAGGACAGATTGGAGGTCATATAAGAAGTAGTGAATTTGAACAGATAAAAAATTATCCAATCTGAAAAACTTTTTAGAAAACACAGAGCTTTAGACTTCTGGAACAATTTTAATTGGTTTAACATGCATATATAAATTCCATGAGTAAAAGGAAAGATAGGGTGGGGGTAACTAACTTGAAGATATACTGGAAAACTTAGCCAACTTTGGTAGAAATCATTAACCCACAAAGTTAAGTATCCCCTTCACTACAAGAAATGCTAGAAGTTCTCTGTACTGAAGGTAAATGTTACTAGATGGAAAGTCAGATTGACAGGAAGAAAAGAGTATCAGAAATGGTAGATCTTTGATTAAATATAAAACAAACCTTTTCATTTCTTGTCTTTAAAAGACAACTGATCGAGTCAAAATCATTAAAATGTATGAACATGATAAAGTACAAAGAGTGAAGAGGGAGGGAAATGGAATTAAAACAAGCAACTAAATACTCAATGTCCAAGGCAAAATTATTTTCAGATAAATTATAAAATCATGAACTATACCAACTACATAATAACCTGTAAACACACATACCAAAACAATAACTGGATCATGTAAGGGTCCATCAGTGTGAAGAGTTTCAATGTCATCTTCAATGTTATAATCCCACTCCACACCAAGATCTATGAAGGTGCGTGACTTGGCTTCCTCCCCTTTGCCATTTAAAATGTAGTGGCCTGTAGCCTGATTCTTAATAGCTAAGGAAAGGAAAATGAGTAACCGGAATAGACTTTATCATGTTACAGCTACAATGTTGAAGATCCACAGTAAGTTTATCCCCTTCTATAGTCAGTGACTGTTTCTTTTTTAGTATCAAGCAATCAAGATTGAGTGTTAGTTCTAATATTATTCCCATTTCCTTAATTAGGCATCCAAAACTCTAAACAAGCATTCTTAAAAATCAAAAACATAGGCAAGATGGTTAAAGATGCAAAAGTAATGTTTGCAAATATTCCCATTTGAAAACATTGTCAAAGAGGTTAGCACTTTCTAACTCAGTCATCCTAAACATTTCCTCAGAAAGCCCAGAACATTTTTGAAAATATTGGAGAATAGATACTTCTCCAATAATTAATATAAACCATTTTATGTCAGGATACCATTATAACATAATGATTTTTTTAACAGTGTATCTCTTCAAAGTTGGTCAAAATGTAAAAACCTAACATAGTTGAACTAACTTTTAGGTCAATAATTTAAATTCTCATGATTGCAAAATTCCAAGGTATGTCACCTAGTTAGAGTTAGAAAAAGCTGGTTACTGCTTATAGCATTCTTAATGTATTATAGATCTATATATTATCAAATAAAGTGCTTCTCTAGTGGGTAAAAATAACCTATGTATTTAACTTTAGGAGATATATATCAGCATACAACAAATTAAAAAACTACAAGTTTATTAGTTACTACTATTACTCAAGTATAGAAAACGAATAATTTTATCAAATATTTTATTCCTCTTGAGCTTTTAAACTAGTCCAATTTTTCTAAGGACAATAATCTGAATGCTAAGATGAAAAATAAAAAGTTTTATATACTACGAAGGAACTACGGCTGACTGCTAAGAGGTGCTAAAGAGGTTATCTACGACATCTAGCATCTAGTAGTTACTGTAATATTTGTAAAACTCAATTCTATGTAGCACCATAAAAATTCATTATTTTTAAGTCAAACATTTATTATAATTTGTAATCAATTTTCATGTCATTGATGATGATGCCTTAGTTTTAGAATTCTTTGTGCTTTAAGAGGCCAAAGAATATGGCTGTTGTTCATACTTACACACATATGGTAAAAAAAAAAAAATTCCTTTCAACTGACATTCTACAGGATTCTCTCAAAAGAGGAAAAGAATCAGCCACATAAATAGATCTACATGTGCCAATCAAAACCTGACACATGTCAGGTATTAGAAAAATATAACATTAGATTAGCCGAATTCACCTGTGGTTGCCTTTCATTCCAAGGATTTAATATGCAATGAAACTAAGGGGAGAAATCTGGTATGGCATCAACCAAAACATTCGGATGCATTTTTCCATATAAATCTGATGAATTTTTTCTAATATTATTCCTTAATTTAATACATTTTACTATATATTTTTCACATCCTCTAATAGAGAAAAACGAATAACAAATATAAACTTGTCAAGTTCTTTTTCTCCCTTCAAGTAATTATGAGTCAACCCCAGTTTCTATCAAAAATTAAAGTTTTATTTTTGGATATTGTGGTTGGGAGAAATGACAAAACCCCATCTAATATTCCATTAATTCATTTACATGTATTTTTGATTCTAGCATATATATGTATACACATACATACACATGCACATATACACACCTATATATGTGATTTCTTTGACATTTCAAGATTCAAGTGCTTGTCGAAAGCAGTGCCAGCAGACAGAAACACTTACCAAGAACATGAGGAGAAGCCTCGTCTTCTTGGATTAACACATGTCTAGCCCCAGGGGGTATATCAAACATCTTAAGGTACCCTTTGCATGTGTGGTAAATATTGGAGAAAGCAAAGAAGAAAACAAAAGCAACAACCATGGTCAGTTGAGCTCTACATTCTTACTGCTCCTGCGTGCAGAAGAGGGCATCCATAAACTCAAAGAAGCAGTTTCAGAAATTAACTCCAAAGCATTGGTAGCTTTCATAACATCCTGCATGAGATTAGAAGAACCTTTTTTTTGTAATTTAAAGGGGGGAAGAGTTAATCTTGTTACCAACTTATTAGTCACTTATGCTTGTGTTGACCTCCAAATTATGTCAAAGATTCAGGCAAACACTGTACTTTCATGTGTCTTCTATGTGATTATAGTTTTCTAAGTAACCCCTTTAAAGTGGGACAAAATTTTAGTGACAGTTTTTAGGTAATGAATTTCTTGATATATTTTATCTGCCTACTTATTTACAAAACCCAAACAGCAAGTATAAATAGCTAAATTTTAAATTACTGAATTCTTTTCATAAATAAGCATACTTTAATTCAAAGAAATTTTAAACAATCAGTGAGTAGCTTTCATTTTTCTTGTGATCAGCAATTAATTTTAAAATGTTATGTTTTATGATGGGACTGTTTTAAAATACATGCTGTAGATTTGACCAAACCATTTAATTAAGAAACATGTGCAAGTTGTGTCATGAATTGCCTTTACCAGCCCCCTAATTTGATCTTTTAAGCCAGAAACCAAAAAATCATTTGGTTGTTTTGGGCTTCAAAATCAGGAGTCAATGTTATATAAGACAAACAATAATATCACATCCTGAAATTCAGCTTAAGATCAATTATGATTAAGAACTTAAATATAAACCAACCATAGTCAGGTAAAATAGATCAAGGTGTATCTATGTCCATCAACAATAAATGAATATAGGAAGAATATGCAAGCTACTCCTTCAGAATGTTATGAACTATCTCATTCATATAACAGGATAAGTATTGATGGAAATTTAGTTATTAATATATAATTGTTGAAGGTATCAAGAAAAAATATTCATTTGTATATGTATCATTAAGATGTTCCTATAAGTAGATTTACCCAACTTATTTTTACAGTATTTATTAGCAAGTAAATGAAGTGGTCATTGGGGATCAGTGTTTTCAGCACCTTAGTTTACTATAAAATGCAACACATGAAATGTAGTGTGTTTGTCTGAGGAGGCAATGGCTAGAAGGAGCACGCTTAAGATGCTCACTAGAGCAAAACAGCTCGATACCGTTTATGGATGCCCATCTCTCTGCAGTTTGCTACAACTTACCCAGTTTATTTTTAGCTTCTCTTGTTTCAGCAAGAGAAATATTACGAGCTCCTTTGGGTAAAGTGAAAGCGCCTCTTGTCTTCCCTTAAATAGAATGTCTTTAATTAGTGGAGGTTTCATGTTTATCAAAGTCTTGCTGTTTCATTGACTATGCCACAAGCTCTCTCTACATATTTCATTAGATAACACATAAAATATGTTCTATAACTTTATATGTCGAAATAAAAATGCATTTGTTATAGCTAGCTAATGTCAACAAACTGTTAATAGTCAATGAACATAAGACTAAGCATGAATGAAAATGATGTAGGTGATTTGAAGTTGAATACTTGCAGATTTCATTTTCCAGCAACTTGAATTCTTTATGGCACCTCTTGCTTAAATGTTTCCCTGTTGGAAAAGGTTAATTAGTCTATTGAATGACTACAATGACAACATTAGTACACAGAAATGGATGTTAGATTATCTTTGAACAGTTTGAATCTGCATGATCGATGAACACTTTCTCATTATATGCCAATTTGCAGGTTGAGTTTGCAGGTTTAGCAGTTTTGTGGTATCTGAAAAACAGTATCACTACCTTATAATTGCATGTAATATACAATGAGTGAACGTGGCAAAAACTTTTTTCTTTACATTAATTCACACTGAAAATAGAACAAATTAATTATTTTACCTCCAAAACATCATAATAACATATAACTCTAATAAAGCAAGTGCAGTTAATTGAATCACAGCAAGATGGAGAAAATTACATCTCATTTCACCTAAATATATGTGTGTGTGTACCTATACACACTTACGTACTTCTAATTATTTTTGCTTCATAAAAATCATATCATAAGCCAGAGGAGGCAGTATTTGCCTTTTAACAATTTTCAAACTACAAAGCATGGTAATTTATCACACAAGAATAGCAAAGACACCAATAACTACAGGAGGGAATGTCTAAAACAAATGCATTTGAATATGTCACCTAGAAAAGCTAATGTGTGTGGAAACGGCTTGAGTTAGAGGTCTAGGGTATAATGGAACTATTTGGATGATGACTAACTTTTTATACTTTCTTTGCAAAATGAAAAACTGCCACCATGACAATGACTTTGAGTCAACCTCTTTTCCTTGTGGTTGTTTTTGTTTTGTTTTCTGTTCTATCATTCTGTAAGATACTATACTGAAAGTGCTTCAGATGATAAAAGAGAATCTTCTCAAGTAAGCACTGTACTGAATTCATCTTCAAATGCTGGATTCCCAGGTACACTTGCCCAATAAATGCTTATTGAATAATTGAATATTTGATACAATCTCAAGAACTTATTCAGTAATAAATATTTGTACCCAAATCTTATATGAAAATTCTAATGGATATTATGAAATTACAAATATTGTTACATATTGTTTGTGTAGCTTTTTGGTCCACCTTTTGGACCTTCAGTATGTGTCTCTGTAACTCCAACTAACATTTCTACATGATCCTCTGAAAAAGGGAAAAGAATCTTTTGGCAAGTTGCTGACAATGGAAGGAACGTTAAAGTTCACAAAAATAAGCAATTATATGCTAGGCTATCTTTTGGTGGCCTCTCAAGTTTTTAAAAAACATATTTTAAAATTATATGAAATATAGATCCTAAATTCATGGATTTACAAGTAGGATAAAATTGTTTACTTTTAAAATAAAGTAAAAAAAAGTGAAGCTAAAGTAACATTTTAAAGTTATAAAATTTTATAATTTATTTTATTCTTGGGCAACAATTTAAGTGCAACAGAAATTTAAAACAGTCATTCATTCTGATAACATCTGCATTTTATGCAAAAGATAAAATAAGTCAGATTTCAGTAACTACTATAATTGGTATTGACTTTGTTCCTATCCAAATGTTGTCTATAATTTTATCATGAATGCTATGGAACATTAATTTATTTAACACGTTCTTAAAATAGTTCCTTAAAAACTAATTTGGATAAGTAAGACTTCAGCTAATTTTTAGTCATGCTTATTGAGAAAACATTGCACTCCTAAAAGTGGAAGACAGAAAAGCGCCAGTCAGGGGGAAGGCTTTGGGTTTGCAAGGGCCCTCCTCTTACCGAGCTTCCTGGGAGTCCTGGTGAATGTCCCCTTCACAGTTCGACAGTGGGAGTTGTCTCCTCCACAGACACCACATTTATCCTCAACCTTGTTGGAACCAATTTCTTTATCGCAGCCCACTTTCTGAGGAAAGATGTTAGACGTGTTTGATTTTAATGTGCAGGTAGGAAACAACATCTAGAGAGTGGCAGACCCACAATCACGAGCCCACCTCGCTCTTCTGTGTGAAGTCAAATAACTTGTACCCTAGGACATAAAGGATAAGTTTCCCCAGGCTAATGAAGTATTTTCCCCATCGCAAATTGTCTTAAACATCAAACGAGTATTCACTGAGCACAGTTGTAGCTGATGCTGGAGAGACAAAAGGCAGTAACACTGGTCTTTTTCCTTATTGCATTCATATTTACAAAATGAATAATATAATGAGATCAACATTAGTGCCATCTTTAAAAGTTAATTAGGATGTGAGGAAAAACTTCATAAACGCGCTAGAGACGTTCTTAGAGCCCTTAAGGAACATGGCATATAAAGGAATTTCAGGAGTGCAGAGAAGTCATAACAGAGCCATGGAAAGCATAAATTATGGAAAAAAATCAATATTTAAAGCCATATTTAAGTCCATGGAAGGCAAGTGTTGCATGATGCCAAAAGGACAGTGAAAGACCCACATAGCACAGGCTGTGGAAAACCTCCAATACCACATGCAGTTTATATTTTCACGTTAATTTAACAGGCAGCCACTGCAGGTTTTCTGGACTGAGGGAGAACCTTAAATAAATTGCTGTAGGATAATGATATATGATATAGCCTTGTACTCATACACTTGGTATGAACATGGGCAGGGAAAATGACAACATATTTAACGTGTTAGATATTATAGGAGGTGAACAAGACACACATTCTACCTATGATCTGTAAATGTTCCTCTCAATAAGTATGTGTTGGAAACCTAATCTCTAATGTGACAGTTTGGGGAAGCACGGTCTAATAAGATGTAATTAGACCCTGATGGCTCTGCCTTCATGGATGGATGAATTAATGTTATTTTGGGAGCAGCTGGTTATCATGAGAGTGATAAAAGTGATTCCCTCTTGCTCTCTTTAATGCTGGCACTGTTCCCTTGGTCTTCCCAGCCTGCAGAAACATGAGGTAAACAAATTTTTTTCTTTATAAAGCATCCCATCTCAGGTATTCCATTGTAGCAGCACAGCATTTACTTTTAGAAACAGTTTAAACTGTGAGGCATCTCACACTTTAGATTTGTTAAATAAATACTTTAGTTTTACTTAAGTAATGAGGAAATATATGTTAGGAGAAGTGTTGACAAGGATAATTTCTTATTAATTTAACTAAAAATGTGAACATTTTAAAAGGAAATTAAACTGGGATTGGTGACACAAACCTGTAATCCCAGTGACCTGGAAGGCTGAGGCAGGAGGATTCCAAGTTTGCAGCCACCATTGGCAACTTAGTGAGACAGTGTCTCACGGTAAAAATAAAGGCCGGGGTCTATCTCGGTAATAAAGTACCCCGCAGCTTCAATCCCTTATACCACACACACAAAAAAAAAGACATTAAATTGAAAAAAAAGTTTTTTCTCTACATTCTGTTCTGATGTGGAAATCAAAGTTTGAGCTTAGGAAGTGAAAGAGGGAGAAAGAGACACTTTTTTATTTTTTGGTGCTATGGAATGAACCCCAGGATCATTTAACCATGAAGCCGTTTCCTACCTTTATTTTTTTCTTTTTGGAGAATTACAGAACTCCATCTTTATTTATGTCTGGATAATATACCATTTTGAATATACATGATACATTCTGATGGATATGTTAAACTGGTTACTTATACCACTAGTTTTTCTCTTTATATGTACTGCTAAACATACTGTGATACAATTTAAATTTATACAACAAAATAAAGAATAAGGTAAATTAGAAAACTATGTTCCTTGACCTGATTTGATAAAATTGAAAAAAGCAACACAAAGCATGAAAAAAATCATGTCTCTATTTTACTTTAAATTCATTAACAAACAAGATACTAATATGCTACTTCTCTTTTTTATGGTTCAACATAGTCTTACATATTGGGGGGAATCATTGTTTCGTATTCATTTATACATAGATATTGCCAAAGAAAGTTAAGCCTGATCCTTATCCAGGGTCTCTCCCACTTCACCCATTCCCAGATCTCATGTCTCCTTTGTAATACTCCTACAGATAAAAATTAGCATATACATGCATATCAATTATTGAAATTTCTGGGTTTATATGCCTGCCTGAGTATAGTTTGGCTTTCATGGGAGTTGAGTATACCCAGCCGTATTGATAACCCCCCTTTTTTCTCCTTCTACTCCCTTCCCTTCTGCCCTTCTCTCCTGACCTTCATAGCTATGGAAAGCAACCTAGCTGCTCACTGGATGAATGGATCCCTAGCTCTTTTTAATTTTTGAGACAGAGTCCAAGTTGCTTAGGGCCTTGCTAAGTTGCTGAGGGTGGTTTTGACCTTGTGATTCTTCAGCCTCAGCTTACCAAGTTGCTAAGATTATATGCATGTGCCACCACACACAGCTGTATTATCTTTTCTCTCTATATATTTTTTTTTCCAGGACTGAGGACTGAACTCGGGGCCTTGCGTGTTCTAGGCAAGCGCTCTGCCACTGAGCTAAATCCCCAACCCCTGTATTATCTTTTAAACAAACAAAAACTACCTTTTAGATTTTTATTAATAGATCTTGTATATTAACATTAGTTGTTTCTTAAAGGAGGGGCTGGAGCTGTGGCTCAGTGGTTCAAGTGCTTGCCTGACATGGGCAAGAACCCGGGTTCAAACCCCAGAACCACATATACAACTAAGTGTTGGAGAAACAAAGGCCAGATGGAAAAATAAATAAAACTGATTCTTTCCTTCTCTCATCTCTCCCTCTCTCTCTCTCTTAAAAAAAAAAAATCCTTACAGGAAATACATTGTTACCATTTCTTGTATTCTAGCGTACCGGCATTCATTATTTAGAAAAGGCACTTGGCTGGAAATTAGGAAAGCTAACACTTGATTCTGTCAGTGACCAAAGATATCAGTAGGTACAATTTCTCCCAAAATTTTTATACATACTGAAGTTTACATGGACTGACTTCCCAGATAAGTATCAGTTGAAAACAATTTAAAATATGCTTATGAATGGTAGTAAACATAAAATTGCATAATACCATAAGGCCTTTGGGAAGGCAATTTGAACTCACCACACACTCTCCACGCACACATATGCTGTATGGATCTTTGTAAGAACAGCGTGTTCCATCATGCACCAGCTGTTTCATGTAAGCAACATCTCCAGTCTCTTTGGATTGACAATAAAGGTGGCATCTTTTCTTGGCTGCGTAAGAGAGGGGATAAAATTAACTATTTACACAAAACAGAATGTTTGAATAGTGTAGTTTATTTTTAAAATATAAAGTTTCAATATGCCTCCCCCAAAACACAAGGAATACTATATAAATATATAAAATAAGGAGTAGAAGAAAAGATTTAGTGTGAGCAATTTATGATTTGTCATTTAAACTAGGATACTTCTGAGAGTTAAAAAGTGGCTCCATTAACATTTGAGCAGGGACAACAGGTATAAACTGGGACTGGCCCAGGCAAACCCAGCTGAACAGCAACCCTAAATTTCAACACATATCTTTAATGAAACTGAATTCAAAACCGATTTTGTTTTAGCAATGTTCAGAACTCTGAAAGGATTTCCCTTCAGTCTGACCCAATCACCTAACAGTTTTTGCCTCTTATGGGGATCGGATTATTTAAATATAATTTATGTGATTAACATCATCAAAATAAATAAAAAATAATGCATCTCTTCCAAATACATTGCAACTTTGAATTCCCATATGTACTCATCTTTCTTTTTTGACAGAACTTTAAACTAAATTCTGTAGCATATTATCACCATAATCATGTAACTATTTTCTTTCCTGACCTGAATAAGAAATACATTTAATCAAGAATTCAAGTGTAATCAAAGGGACCTTGAAAGAGAATTCCAGAGTGCAGTTTTAAACAACTAGTTTACAGTACAAAAGTTAACGTTTATGAAGCACCTTTTGTTATTAAGTAATGGTTTTTTCCTTGTGCCCTGACCCAACTGTAAAAAAGTTATATTTTTCTTTCATTATTCTGAAAACAAAGATCATACCAAGTCAGAAGCATTTCCTAGTACAAGATTTCAATTAAATCAGGAAATTCAGCATCTCTCCCAGGCATCACTTCCCACTGGCCATTTCACAAGGGGTTGGGAGAGTACTGTTTTCCAGGCCCTTCCATCCCCTTTGGTGAAAGGAGAACTTTAGCTTTGTTCTTTCACTGCAGAAGGGCTTGCCCCGAGAATCACCATGTTTCCTTAGTTACTAAGTAGGGACCAAGAGTCCAAGGCGCTGGTGTTGGCAAAGCTTAAACTCTGAAGTGACCAACCACACAGCAGGACAGAATGAGACTTCACTCACAGTCAGGATGTTCATATGGCAACCAGTGGTGTTTGGTATTCTGGTGTTCAAAGTGGGAGTTGCGCTGCTGGCACTGCTGTGCTCTGAAGTCCTCAAAATGTTTTTGGCATTCTTCTGTATTACAAAGCTGGTACTCAAAATTAACACCCGGGCAATCCTGACCACCATTGATGGGCCTGAAGAAAGAACAATATTTAAAAAGGCTGTTTGGCTTCAGTCCAAGTTGAAGCTTGCAGACACAGGGCTTGAGGGCAGAAAGCCAGAGCGTCCAAGCTGCCAGCAAAAAGTCAATGAACTTGTATTGCCTAATTCTAGTCCCTTCCAAAAGCACCCTTCACTCCCTTCTGCAGGGTAGAGCACCCCAACACTCCAATCAGCTTTTCAAACAGTATATTTTAAATACAGGGCAAAAGTACATTAGAGAAATAAAAAGCATATATACAGATGCAAGCAAGTTTTTTCTACCATGAAAAAAACCTGTAGATGTTTCACAAAAACTCTTTGATCAGAGCTCTCAGCCTCCATTTCCTTGTTGGTAAAATGTAAATAGTAATGGTATCTTCCATGGAGAAACGTTGTCAGGATTAAATGAGAAGCTTAAAGCACATGGATTAGACCCTAGTTCATAGTGAACCCTAGCTGCTTTATTATCTCATTTTGGGTTTTTTGTTGTTGTTGTTACTTTTTGTTCACAACCATTATCTCTTCCCTGGCAGACAGGTATGTGACACCTGATAGGCTTTATCAAAGACATGCTCAGAGATATCCTGCTGCCAGAAACAAAAAGAGCTACCCACATGTAACATCTTGGACAAAGGAGAATGTATTGTTTAATAATTCCATTATCTGGAGCAGTAGCTTAGCTGTTAAGGCGCTTTCCCAGCATGTACAAATACACGGGTTCAAACCCCAGCACTCATGTACACAACTAAGTGTCAGAGCAACAAAAGCTATGTGAAAAACTCAATAAAAATCGATTCTCTCCGTTTCTCCTTCTCACTGTCCCTCTCTCTTTAAAAAAAAAAAAATCCATTATTCTTTTTCCTTAGAAAACAGTTTGCTGAGCACATAATAGGGTCTGAATAAATTTAGTCTAAATGGAAGAAAGAATACCTTTCCCCCAATAGTTTCCTGGACATCCCTAACCATCTTCCTGTTGCCCTGCTCTGAAGCAACTGCACCCACCTCTGGGGAGTGAGTCCATGTGGTTGGTACTGCTCCTCCCTGAAGCTTCTTGAGGCGGACCTCAAAGCCCACAGGGCCCCCTGCACTAATGGCAGTGATACGCAATCCTGCTCAGCTCCTTAATATTCTCAAACATCAATTTCTTCAAAAATCTCTAATTTTCATTAAAGTTTCTCATCTTCATCATTGACTACTCCACAAGATTGATAAATGACGAGTTATCCAAAAGAGACACTGGTTTAGGAACTGAGAACAATTTGTTTTCATGTCCTATATTTTGCATTCGCTCCATGAAGCAAAATATTAATAACATGAGAGTATTTTCTGTTCCATCTAAATATAACAAAAATTATAGAGATTATACTCACATGGGATTATTGCATTGACGTGTTCTGAAACGAACACCAGTTCCACATGTCCGTGAACAGGAGCCAAATTTGGTCCATGATCCCCAGTTGCCATCTTGTTTTTGTTGATTAGCATTCTTCCACATGCAATGACCCTTATAGCACCACTTAGGAAAATAACAAAAGCCAACTATGAAAATCATGCAGACACTGAAGTTGAAGTTATACAAGAATCACCTTTTTGAAGGTCTTTACTTCTTTCTTTTCCTCTCAGGTGGAGATGCATTTGCAACACAAAAGCAATTACCCCATCAAGATGCCCAGACAGAAGGGTAACTTAGACTTGCATTTTTAAAAATATAACATGAAAATGAAAAAAAATAACATTAATCCAGACACGTTTTTAAATGATACGTTCTCCAATGAGCTTCAGATACCAACAATTTCCTGGGTGCCCACCTTGTCCAGTGGATACAATTTCACCCTCCATTTCTCACCAACAGGGTTTTAAAATGACATGAAAATATACATCTACAATTTAAAAATAATTAACATAGAACATCTAAAACCATATTCAGCTTTAAAAGCACCTTTTTTTTGGTACCAGTGGTGGTTACATTCAGGAGTGCTTAACTGCTACAACAAATGATTTTTATTTTTATTTTTGAGACAGGGTTTCACGAAATTGCTTATGTTCTCGCTAAGTTGCTGAGGCTGGCTTTCAAAGCACTTTAGATAGTTTATAAAATTTTAACTCACAAATGATTCTGAAAGAAAGATGAGTAAGATAACCATCTTTGCCTTCTAAGTGAGGAAAATTAAGTTCCATAAAGGTTTATGAGTAGTTAGTAGAAGGCCATCTGACCAAAAAGAGAATACTGGGATACTAAAACTCTGATACCAGAGGCACTTTGCATATGGTGCCCAGAATAAAGCAGATGCTCCAAAGGCATTACTTTCCTTTCCAAGATTTTTATTTTCTTTTTCAAACTATATACAAGAAGTATCTCTTTAAACTAAACTTATATAAATTTAATTATAATATCTTTAGGGAGTGGATGTGAAGAGCTGATTAAATAATGTTTTCAATAAAGCAAAAGTGAATTAACTCATTACTGCTCCTGATTTTAGTAAAACATTTGTGATAATGAATTTTCCCACAGCCAGACACTATTAATAACATAGCTGGCGTCATGCCTGACACAATGCAGGTATCTGTAATGATGTGTTTTATTATAATGCATGATTCTCATCATAAGTACAGTTCATACACATCTGAAGTCAACCTTTAAGAGAAATAAAAGCAATATTAAATTTCTTTGCCAGATTTTGGTCCTGACTACAATATCTTATTTCTAAACTAGTCAGGACTCTTCAACTTGAGTTTTTAACATGCCTTTGTTTTGGGATCTTTGCCCTTATGAGCAGCAGAGTTTGGCTTGCAGCCAGTATCTGAGCATTCAGTCCTGACTACACAGTTTGAGATTTAAAACCCCTGGGCATCTTTCCCCAAGGAGCAAGGCCAAATCTTCTGTATAAATTCACATTACTTTATTTCTGGGCAACTTTCACAAGGAATGGGATGCCAGCAAGTAAATCAAATCCCACTAGCAGGGGGGCCATAGATTCTGCAGAGCTGCTTCCTCCCATTCTATCTGTAGTGGGCTGAATGGTGGTCTTAAAGATAACAGCTCCCAATCCCTGGCCTGGTAAATGGGACTTTATTTGGAAAAAGGGTGTTTGTAAATGTTATTAAATTAAGGATCTGAAATTGGGGAGATTATTTTGAATTACTCAGTGGGTCTCAAATGCCATTACATGTATCCTTATAAGATGAGGTTTAGTGATAGCGGGAGATTTGACACATAAGAGGAAAAGGCAATTTAACCAGAGGAAGGGACAGTACAAGTAGTGAGCCACATGTCAGAAATGTGAGTGGAAACAGGAATCTGTTAGACAGATTCTTCACTACAGCCTTTGGAGAGAGTATGGGCCTGCCCACACTTATTTAAGTCAGTAAAGCTGATTTTGGATTTCTGACCTCGAGAATCCTGAGAAAATAGATTTCTGGTGTTTTAGGTCACCAAGTTTGGGGAAATTTGTTACAGCAGCCTTAGGAAACTCATACCCTACCTTCGTGCATGTTATTGTATAGATATTAGGTGTCCCTCAAAAGCTCATGTGTGAGAAAATGCAAAACAATTAGAGATAAATGATTGAGAGTTTTTAACCTAATCAGTGCATTAATCTTCTGATTGGGATTAACGGGGTAGTAACTATAGACAAATTAGGGTATAGCTGGAGGAAATGTGCCATTTGGGTACGCATTTGGGGTATCTATTTTGTCCTTGGTGAGAGAAAAAGGCTCTTTCTGCTTTCTGGTGCTACATCCTGAGCCATTTCCTCTACCACACTATTCCACAATGATGTTCCACATCTTGAGCCCAGAGCAATGGAGTTGACCATCTGTAGACTGAGACCTCTGAAACCATGAGCCCCGAATAAATTTTCCCTCCTCTAATTGTTCTTGTCAAGTCTTTTGGTTGCAGGAGTGAAAAATCTGACTGAAATAGTGATTTCCATAATAAACTTCAGGCATTATGGTTTCCAAAAAAAATGACAGCATAGCTATGTTTGTCATTTGCCAGACTTAAAGATTATCATCTAATGTATCATAAATGTGCATTGCATGAATAGATATACTCACTTTTCCAGCAGCACATTCAGTCCCATCAAGTGGGGGTCCCTTTTTAGTTTTACAAAAGTAGGGGTTATCAGGATGGCTGCACCACAGCTGTTTACATGGGTCAAAGGTTCGGAACTGGAAGAGAGAATTAAATTCAGTGAACTCTCAAATGTTATGATATGTATTAACATTATGCTGTACACAGTTTCTCCACAGTGTCTACTGTATATCTTAATTTTAAGTTAAATAGCTAGAAAAAACACTGCATAAGAATTCCAAGTAGAATTTTATTTTGCTTTTCTAAAATAGCAATGATAAACAATGATTTGTTTAGAATTCCCTACTTTTTTCTGCATGTCATTTCTACCTTCTAAATTCCAGACTAAATTGGAATTTTAAAATTTGTTAGTAATTATGAACATTTTAAATATGAAATCTTATATCACTTGGCATTTCTCAAGGTATCAAAATATCCTTTCTTTCTCCCTGTAGGCATGAACTAATTGTGCATGTTCTTGGCTCATCTGTTCTTTTTTTCTTCAAATGTAGCTATCTTACTGTTCTTCAGATTTTTAAAAATTTTCACACTATTTATTTATATATATATATATATATATATATATATATATATATATATATATATATTACCTATACTGCTAAGTAACCACATATAGCCTTATGTTCATGGATACTTTTTATTAGTGCCCACCTTTAGATCTGGATTTTTTGGATCTAATCCCTTTTATTTGATGCAGAAATTATATTTTTCCATGACATTGAATCAAAGGTTTAGTATTCACAGGTCTAAAACATTAATGCAGGTAAGTAGGAGCTCACAGTATATACTTTATTGACAGGGTAAATGGCCACATATGGAAAATTCCAAACAGCAGATTAATTTCTTTTCATTACCAAGAAATACATTTTTTCTTGCTCTAACACAGAAAGCCTTTTTCTATGTTGGGACAACTTTCTCCCCACCCCTTAAATGAACTATGAAATATCAGCATGGAAATCTGCTGGAACATACCTCTAATCTGAATAGTTACCATGGAAGACTGGTTGTAATGGATTCCACTGAGCATTTACTACGTAACTGCATTATGCTAAACCCTTTAGTTACATTATCACATTTAATCTCACACCAACCCTATGGAGATAAATACTATCGTTGTCCACACTTTATATATAAGGAAACTAAGCCAGAGGGATTAAATAAGATGTCCAAGGACAGTCATTTAGTTAGTGTCAGAAATAGGACCCAACACATCTAGTCTTCCCATGACAATTATATCCTGATGTCCACGTGACACTATTTGATTTCCATATAATACACCACCACCATAACCCTTTCACATGATCACAAATAATACAGAACACTGATCGTAAAAGCAAACAAAAGCTAAGTATCTAAAGCTTAAGAGTCATCTGTGAATGTCAAATAAACTAGAAGAGGAAAAAAGCATAAAGATTTGGAGCCTAAGAGCCTTAGTTCAAAGTTCAGCAACCCTGTTTCCCAGATGTGTGTCTTCAGCAAGTTGTTTAATTACTCTAAGTTTTGGCTGTTCCTTCTGTAAATGTACATTAGCTCACTTCTAGTCTTACATGAGGATTAAATACGGCAGTTTACTTAAAGTATTTGATTTTACTATCTAACAACATAGCAAGCTGAAGGTAACTAGTAGAGATTCTTATATTTGTACCACTGAGTCTATAAATCTCACCAAGGAGGAGCTACATGAATAGATTTCACAACGCGAAAACTAAATTAACTATGGGCAACATACCGCAGTGCACATTTTGTAACCAACACCAAAATCAAAACGACATTGCTCATCCATAGAATAATTTATTCCAGGAAGTTCTGGGAGTTTGGGCCAATCATGTTCAAAAGGGTCATCAAGGAGACAATCATAGGAACTGTAGGAAAGAAAACATTACAGGTAGTTAAAAGTTCATTTAAAACCATGTCCTAATGGGAACATAGTTTCCCATGCTCTTAGCTCACATAGCATATAGAATTTCATCAGATCATACAGCAAGTTCACAAAAGCATACATTTTAAGGTTTTTGGTTTTAGTTCCATTTAGAAAAAGATCCTTCATCCTTATTCATCCCAGCAACGTAAACCAAGTATGACTTAGGAATGCAGCAGAGCCTTATTCATGTCTAATTCATTGACTAATCATCCACCTTGAGTGGCAGGGCAGATCTTAACATCTACGCTATAGGGTACAGGTTGTGTAATATACAATAATCACATGGCCATTTGCTTCCGCTTCCTGTCCTCAACTTAGGTTTGACAAATACCTGAAGATTCCATAAAGACTTTAGCAAAAAAAAGTTATAATTAAAAATGCACTTAAGTTCTAGGCTTATGGTAAAATACTGTGATTATGTTATGCAATCATCATGATAAAGCCTCTGAGTCATAAGAAAATGTTGATTATTAGCAGCAGTGTTTATTTACTGGGAATTTTGTTATGATCAGGGTCCCAAGAGTCAATTTCATGTCTGGAGATTACAACATAAATGCTCTTATGACATGCAGCCCGGCACATACTGGATGTATCTTTTCAATTCTTGACCACTGCATCGGGACCAATGGTAACGATGAAATGCTGCTTGTACCAAGGGAGCCATGACGCTGCCCATAGCAGTCTCATCCCCACACCTGTTGCCTTGTCCATCATGCTCCATTCCCAACCTAGAACACAAAGGAGACCGTGTGGGTAAGAATCAATGGGGATGGCTTTTGCTACATTTTTTTGTTTTGACAATTAGTACTGGGAAAGATGTATTTTTTGAAGTCGACATGGCTTCCTTACAGAAGTCACAGGCACTGAAATCAAGAGCTATCTCAAAGAAATGCCTTTTTTATTCCATGGCTATGAAAAACCCAGGAGCGCCTCTTCAAGACAGAATCACTCATTGAAGTTTCAGTGCATGACCTCGTCACTGTTTTCAGCTCCTTACACTTGGCAAGGGATGAGAATCGCATGCTGGCATGTATTCCACTCAAAGTGTGAACAATACTGGGAGAAGTAAAGATTCTTTTTTTTTTTTCTTTATAGCTGTCAACAGTGACTTACACATGGCCAGTTTCATGGGCCACAACAAAAGCAGATGAAAAACCATCCTCATGATTCAGGGTACAACTTCTCACTGGATGACACATGCCCGTGACTGGAGCATATCCTGCAGAGAATAACAATTACTTTTATTTCCATTTTATGAGAAAACCCATTAAGAATTACTACTGGACTTTTGCCTAGGGGAAAGAAAAGAAAAAGTTTTTTCAGCAAACAGGGGCAGCATTATTTCCCAGCTAGTATTATGACACACACTCTTGGGAAAGCCACGGGTAACAGTCTCTAAAAGGATTCATTGGGTCTGTATTCTCTCCTTTCCTAAGAGAAATGAAAGAGAGACAGACACACAGACAGAAGCCAGCTTCCTGGGGTTACCGTTCAGTTCTGCCCACCAGCTAAGCCTTGTCTTTCTGTTTTAGTAAACAGTCCTTCATATCATGGTACTGATGAAGGAAGCCAGAAATTCCATCTATGTTGAAAAGAAAATCAACAGTCTGCTTTTTCCAAAGTCCACATCAGAATTTATTAGATAAATGTAAGCTGACTTTGGAAGAAAGCTCCTTGGCAGCAGACATTTCTCATGGCATCTCTTTCCTCATTCCAAACAGTTAGTGGAAATCACACTGCATTTTACAGCATCCCCTCCATACCCCAAATGCACAATCATTTTTTTAAAGGCAAGTATAATTTATTACGGTATTTAAGTGGCATTTAACATTGTGAATTCCAGAGAAGTCACTAGAAGCAATAGAAAGAAAATGTATGCTTGGCTGTGCGTGGTGGAAAGTAGTGATGGAGAGGTGAACATTTGAACAGACTGGATTACTTCTGAAAAGTCATGCCCTTAAGTTTTTCTTCTACATATTAATGGCAATACCTTGCATTCCAGCAGGTCCAAAGTCTTGCCTGGTTAAGAAAATTGCATGATCATGGTGCTCAGAGTGGTTGGGATCAGATTTTTGTTGTTGGCAAGCCCAGCGACACACATTCTCTAAGCTCCTGGATGGGTTTCCCCTTTCTATGAGGCTAATGGACTAAGAGGAAACAGTATGTTAAAGACACATATCACATTTTCCCAAAGGTTTCCTTTAATAACTTTTTTTCTCAAGTTGAAATTTGGAATTACAATACTTAAACAACAATTTACTATTATTTGGGCCTTCAGATACCCAATTTGGTTTGGGAATTCTAAATGCCCAGGAAGAATATCTTGCTGATAATCAATTCTACCTGTGTTAAAGTTAATAGATAGCAGTTATGGGAATGTCTGATACTGGGATCTGCTATTGTGAGGCAACTCAATAGTAATTATTTGCACAAGAATTTTAGAAGTCTGAAATATTTCCTAGTTTTGCTTAGATTTTAAATTTCACAGCTATTAAAAACAAAAATATTGGGAAAAATTCTGGCATGAATTTTACTTTCATAAGATATGAAAGTAAAAAAATCTTAGTTAAATTTTTTGTGTATTCTTTTTTGGTTGGGAATTAATCAAAATTCAGGAAGAATAGAAGTTCTTTCATGAGCTGTCAAGTCTGATAAAAATTTTAGTTTATGGGTAATAGCCAAATAATAGTAACCTTACACTGAAAACAATAGGTTTTTGTTTTGGTTTTTTTTCCCCCTCATGATAGATTCTTACTTTTAGTTCCAAAAGACAGATTTAAGTTCTTTGAAATGTTGCCACCATTACTTTATGCTCAGGAGTTAAAAGTTCAGGGGGAAAAGGGCCCATCCTTCAAGAACCTGGGAGCTACACTTCCCAGACTGTCTCTGATGGAATGAGAAACTGAAATTGGAAGCCCAAATGAGTCCCTACTTGGCTGACCTACTGAGAGTTTTGTTAAATTTCAGCAAATGTTATTATCATTGTTTACATTCTTAATAAAATTAGATAGATTTGTTTTATGCTGTTCACATATTTCTCCAAACAAATGATTTAATAACCAAGAGAAGACTGTTAACAATTCCAGCTGGAGTTAACTTGTATTTCTTAGCAGCAATACAAAATAAGTCATGTTTATGCAAGTAACTAGAGGTCAACAACACCCTGCCGTTAGACAATGATAAGCGGATGTTAAATACATAATGAGATGCAAATATGTGAGTTTTTACTGCTTCCTAAATGCACAAATTCACTAATATTTCTTAATTGGGAAGATTAACTATGGGAGAGGAACATGTAATTTTAAACATCAAGAAAATTGCCAAGTTAGTTGCTTCCTGTATGTTTCCTTCTTGAAGGGAAACACTTTAACATCTCCTTTAAATATGTCAAGAAGAGAGACACATTAGTCTCATTTTAAAGCCAAATAATGTCAATTATATTTCATGAAATGCCTACCACATATATTTTGACCCAACTTATTTTGTTTTCAAAAGGATTAAAAACTTTTAAATGAAAAATATTCACTATGCTTCACTCTTATGTAGAAAGAGATATGCTTAAAATATTGTTCTAACAAGAGAAAATAAAGATTTCTGCCTTTTTCATTCACTGATACATTCAAGCATCTAGAAAAGTGTCTGCCACCTAGTAGGAACTCAATAGAGACATTTTGACTGGATACATGAAACATAAGCTTGATAATAAGCTATGCTAAGCAAATTTTTCCCCTCAATTTATCCATTCATTTGATTCACAGTCATGCCTAAACTCAGGACAACTATCTACAGCTCCATTAGACGGATGTAGGAAAGCAAAGGGTAGCTGCACAAAAATCATTCATTTTCTGGTTATATTTGGAAATCTCTACTCATTGTCTCAGTTTCTCCTCCTCAGTTTGGGCAACCAAGATTATATATGAGACCGAGGGTAGCTGTAGATCCAGCAATTTAGTTTTCTATTTGCTAACCCAGTCCCTACTGTTCATAGTCCACATATTTTAAGATCTTTTACCTTTGCATAACCCAGCATTATCATTCGCACCAGGACCACATTTATATGTACTCCGAGGGACTCATCATGGTAAATTTCATTCACCTAGAAACAAAGCACAAAATTGCTCAAAGAAAGACAACACAAGGATTTCATGAGATGTACAACAATTAAGGGACCAGCCACATAAATTATTACGAGTACTCAAGCCAAATAATTTTCTTTAAAAATTTAATTTAAGCTGAATTCTAAAATAAAATAACTTTGGAACATTCCTCAGTTGTAAATTACTGATTTTGTGAACACTACAGCAAGATGAACATAGAAAATGTACTCACAACGGGCTTCATTAAGCTCATGTAGTGTTGCAAAGATTCTGCATGTTTGTGATGTAACTCATGTATAACATTCATCAAAAGCAACTACAAGAGGGTAACTCTGGCGCTGCAGCTGTAATGGAGAAATACATACAGCAAGCATTTTTCCATTGCGGTGTCTACATAGCCAGCAGGGTATGATGTCTGCTTGTGGGGGCTCATGGTTATGAGGTTTATGTGCAGGAGCTATGGTGGTTTATCTGTGGTCTAGCAAGCAAGTGGTTCTCCCAGTGCCCCACAGGAGTGGAACAGCTGGGAAATGACTGCTTAGAAGTACTATAGGGGTGTCCCTCAGTATTTGAATTATTAAGGTGATTATACAAGCATGTATCAGATGAATGTCAGCCCTGGATGCAATTCAGAAGAGCTAAATTGAGTCACTACTTGTTACTTAATTCTTTAATTCAGGTTAAAATTTCTAAAAGTGATTTGGTACACTTCAATAGCAAGGGTGTTGGAATTAAGGCAACGTCAGGGCATAGGCAACCCTTTTATGCAGATGAGGAAGATGCAGCCTGCAGAGACTAAGCAACACATAAAACCAGTCAGTTATTGGCAGACAGATATCTAGAGTGGACTGCAATTATGTCTTCTGATTAAGCTAGTGTAAAATAAGTGCAAATAAAAATGTTCCACTTGGCAAACACTGGCAGGAAGGAGAAATGTGGTGGAGTTATCTGGCTAGATTACAATGTTTCCCCAAACAAGGACCCAATACTTGTCACAGTAACTAAAAGAGATAGAAAAGCAACTCATGTTTGAACAGTAGGTACAACCAATCTAGCAAGTCAAAAGACAGGCATAATCCCATAGAGAACCAACATAAAAATATAACTGAATGGACAGCTTTAAAGAGACAGAGAAAAGGAATTCATAAATCAGACAACTTTAACGTGCCACATTGACCAAGAAACCAACCAGAACCTCAATTGAAATATATCAAGAATCCAGTGTGACTGCACAGAGCATCTTAAAAAGAAGGGCTATTAACTTTTTTAAATGTGATGATGTGATATTGTGGCTATGTTAAAAAAAAAATCTCATCTGGTAGCAACATAGTTAAATAGAGTTAAAATGAAATAACATGATAGTGTGAGATTCCTTCAAAAGATTCTAGCAAAAATAAAGAGAAGGAGATCAAGGAAACAGGATTGGTAAATTTGAAAGCTATTGAAGCTTTATGATGGGAAAATACGGATTCATTTAAATATTATTATTTTATATTTACTATGCCAGAAATGTACAATAAAACATTTTAATGCATTATTGTATATGGAAAAAAAAGAAGGACCCT
Organism: Aplodontia rufa; assembly: GCA_004027875.1. Taxonomy (NCBI): domain Eukaryota; kingdom Metazoa; phylum Chordata; class Mammalia; order Rodentia; family Aplodontiidae; genus Aplodontia; species Aplodontia rufa. Next base: position 29,365 of record PVKS010006803.1, on the reverse strand, counting down.
ACAAAATAAGTAAATAGAAACTTCTCAAAAGAAACACAAATGGGCAAAAATTTATGAAAAACTGTTCAAAGTAGCAATCAGGGAAATTAAAAGCAAAACTACGCTAAGATGGGGCTGGAGCGGTGGCTCAGTGGTTACAGCGCTTGCCTGGCATGCACAAGGATGCAGGTTCAAACCCTAGCACCATATACACAATAAAGTGTCAGAGCAATGAAAGCTGGAGATATTGTAGGGAGAAAGGAACACTTGTATACTGTTGGTGGGACTGCAGACTGGTACAACCACTCTCAAAAGCAGTATAGAGACTCCTCCAAAAATTAGGGATGGAACCACCATATGACCCAGCCATCCCACTCCTGGCTGTTTCCCAAAAGTTGTAAAATCATCGTACTAGAGTGACATACCTGTGTCAATGTTTACATCAGCACAATTCACAATAGCTGCATTATGGATCAACCCAGATGTCTGTCATTAGATGAATGGATTAAGAAATTGTGGTATTTATACACAATGGAGTTCTACTCAGCTATTAAAAAGAACGAAATCATGGAATTTGCTGCTAAATGGATGGAAATGGAGAATGTCATGTTAAGAGAAATTAGCCAAATTCAGAAACTCAAAGGTAGAATGTTTTCTCTCATACATGGAAGCTAGAGTAAAATAAAGGAAAGGGGGAGAGAAGGATAAGAAAACATAAAGACCGAATCAAACACAAATTAATAACGAGCTAAAGCAAGTTCAGTAGAGTAGACAAAGGAGAATGGCAGAGTGAAGGCAGGACGAGAGAAAAGTGGAGGTGGGGGTACGCAGCATGAACTGAAATCAATTTCCATGCATCTCTGAGTTTGTCAGGATGAATCCAACTGCTATGCATATCTATAAAGCTATAATAATCATAATAATTAAGCAGGGAATTTGTAGATAGCACAAAAAAGGAAATAAGAGTAAAGGTGGAGGTCAAAAAGCTAACTAGAATATATTAAAGATGACAGTGTGGTTTCAGAGAGAAAGATAAAGTCCTTTTATGTGGAAAAATACATGTATATACATACACATATATGCACACATGTACAAAGTGCATTATATCACAGAATACGAAGACAAAGTTTAATGACTGCAAGATAAGCCAAGAAGAAAAAAATTCTGCAATACACACTTGCATTGCATGGATGTACAGGCAGGGAGCCCATGCTCAAGCTGTCCCACTTAGGCTGGAGTACACCTGAAGGACTGAGTTGATTTTTCTGTGCTATCTTATAAAAGAAATGTTGATAAGCATGATTGTGTTCAGAAAGGAGCTGACAGCAAGGGGCCCAGAAAATGTGTTCTATGAAGGATGGTCGGGGAGATGTAATGGTTAAAAACCTGGACACCATACACAGAATTTCAGATAAATTCTGTTTCAACTCATCACATTGATTTTTTGATAAATTTTGGTTCAACCCATCATTGCTTATGAGCTCTGCATCTCCTTTATCCTCAGAGAAATGAACATACTAACAATGCTATTTCATAAGTTTGGGGTAAGAATAAAAAGATTCAACTCATGCAACAAACTCACAAAAAAATTCTGATTGAGGAGGAAGAGATTGTTTAAACGTATTTAGAGTATAAAAAGTGTAACCGAATATCCAGAAAGAAGACATAGTAGCTGTCATATGAAAGAGAGTTTAGATTTATGCTGTAAACCTATAGAAAATAAAACTAAAAACCACTCTCATTATTAAAGGGGCAAATTTCAGTTCAGTATAAATAAAAATAATGGGCAAGTTCTCTTATACCACACTTCATACTGTCTAATTGAATATTGAATTCCCCGCCCTCCTTTACAGGAGTAATTATTTGATTTAAAAAATTCCCAATATTATAGTTCCAGTAAAAGTAAAATGACTAAGGCCAGACCTGTCACTAACAGTCATCCAGAAGCCCATGGGCATTCCAAGAGACTTTTTGTAAGGCAGCTGTTTCAAATTAGAGTCATGGCTCCAAAGATATAGCATGTATTCAGTTTAATGTAGTTGAAATGTAAAAGGATTGATGCTTTCTTTTAAAGTATTTGAAAGCAATGTTTGTAAGCAAGCAAAATGAAGAATAATAAAATGTTAAGAAAGTAGATAGGATGAAAAAGTAAATTAATTTCTGGAGAAGGGGCAATGACAGAGAACAGGAGGCACAGCTCTTGCAGAATACCAGCAACAACTCTACTGTTACACAGTATGCACAGGAAACACATGAGGAACTCTAGTAAAACAAAGGAAAGGTGGTAGTAGTGACAAATACCTTGTGAGATTTAGTTTAAAATGTACAAGTAATCAGTCTAACTAGTAAATTCATCTGCACTTGTGAATTTTAAAATCAATATAGTACCAAGAAAAGTTACCAGAAAAAATTCATGTTCCAAATAGCAATGCTTCATTATCAAAAGAAAAAAGGACCCTGTTTTGTTTTGGTTTTTTACCCTTAGTTGTGTACGTGGGAGCTGGGGTTTGAACCTGTGTACTTGCACATGCTGGGCAAGTGCTGTAACTGCTGAGCCACCGTTCCAGACCCAAGGACACTGTTTTTTTAACGTCAATTTAACATTAACCTAAAGAAAAGTATTATTTAACAAAAGTCACAATTGTGCCAGGCTAATTGGATAATAGGGTGCCCATTAAAATCCAAAATCAGGAATGTTCTGAGTCAGCATACAATTTTGAAAGGATACATGAAACATACATTACGTAGGGTAAAAATAATCAAATATAAGGGAATAATACTTTTACATAGCAAGAAAGTGATCTTCCAATGTGGCAAATCAGCATTATTAAATGTCTAAAATGTGGAAAGTTCTGGAGTCTAATTAGTTTGCTTTTCAAGGCTTACAAAAGTTGATTCCTACATATTTACTTTTGAAATGTAATGAATTATTTGGCTGCTTTTCATCTTGTCCGCCTTATCAATGCCTGAGATACAGTGTTTTAATACTCCAAGACATAATAAAACTGGAGGGATAATGTAACATCTCAGGATTAGATATTCAGAGCCCTGGATTCTGGTCCCAGCTCTGCCACTGATAAACTGGGTGACTCTGACTATTTAACCTCTTTGAAGCTTTGTTTTCTTATTTGCAAATTGTAATCATAGTTGCTCTGCCTGTTTCATTTGTTAGTCATATCAGGCTAGACACCACACAACTGCACTCAGAAAAAATACAAAATACATCAGCACCAGCTGCCTACTCCTGCAAGAAGTATTATGGATAGATTTTCATAATCCTCCTTCAAAGATCAAGCCAAATGATTGCACCATCAGTTTGCACTGAAAGGGAATTTCACAAAAAGGGAATTTCAGATGCTTCTATTAATTTTTTTAAAAAATCTCTAAGAAATGAAAAATGTAAATTTAAATTATCAAGAAAATTATTGGAAAAATCATTTTACACTTCATGTTTTTATTTTTGAAAACTCATTCTAAAGGTTGCAGAAAAGCTCTTTCCAGCAGATGGCAGTATGCGCATTTTGCAGCGGGTAAAGGCAAGCTGCTTAATACATCTCCAGTACCACATACCAGTTGGCAAGTCTGCCTTTTCCTGTATTTACATGCAAATAAATAGCTTCTTTCAAATTAAGTGAAATTTAAAGTATCCTAGAGAAAATGCTCAATTTTTAATGCCTACTAGGTTGACCCTTAAAAACAAAGAAAAATATGGGAAAAAATTAAGATATGCCATCCAATCACAATGTAACAGGTAGAAAGAAATTCCCATGATCTTTTCTTGCCACTTAATAAATCATATATATTGGAGGAACTAAAAGCATATCATACTGAATTAACAATCTGAATTTATTCAGAGGCATTGAAACAATATTGTCAAATTATTTTAATAACTTTTAGAAACAAACCAATTTTTTATGAAGTAAAAGCAACAACAACAGTAAACAAAAGTAACAGCTAACAGTACATAGCTTTATAGACACTAATTTTAAATTCTTTACCTTTATTAATTCAAGTAATCCTTGAAACAACTTTAGATATAATGTTATCTCCATTTTACAGCTAAAGAAATTGAGGTCCAGAAGTTAAGTAAATTGCATAACATCACACATTAGAGAGAACAAAGGATGAAAACCTAGATAGTCTCACTCCACAGTCAGTAGTTTTAACTATTTTGTTGTACTTCCTCAGACCTGCAGAGCACAGCACTGTGTTATCACACACAAAAAATTTGGTTTTAGAATAATCAGTCCTGATTCATCTTCACTGAGTCTAAGAATTTCATAATTTTCCTTCATGTAAACATTAAAGATATGAGGAGTTGGGTTGTGATTTTAATATAAGTAATTTCTTAATGGTCAATATAATGATATACTAAAATGTAGTAGGAAAAAAGTAAAGGAGACTAAAGCAAATCAGTGGAAGAACTGAAAAAGAAAAATGATAGGGTGAAATGTCTGACAAGTGTTTGATGTTGTAAGAAAAACATTAGACACAAATGCCCTAAAAGAAGACATTTTACTGACATGACATAATACAAATCAAATGCATCTATGCAAAAATGAAGATCTTGTCACCGTGAGAGCAAACCCATAGGACTCTGAGTTGTTCAGGGTTGAACCCAGAGTGCTTATTAGATTAACTGAAAGAAAGGGTAAACAGAATATTAATTCAATTTTTCAGATGACCTTAAATTGGATGAGGTTGCCAAAGATGTGAAGAGAGAAAAAAGGTAAAAATCAAATCGAGTATTCTTTTCCTTGAAAGGAAAATTCCTTCCAGGTCTGTTCCCGGACAGGACAATTTCTCCCAGGACATTTCCCTGGCAGGACAATCTGACCTGCTTTGTCTGAGCAGCTGATGAACAGCTTTGTCTGGCTTCAACAGAGCGACAGTCATTTTTCTTTGAGATGGGTGGTTAGGTCCTGAGAGGCAGGACGGCACAGTGGTCACTAGCATGGGCTCTGCAGCCAAACTGCCTGGGTAGGGTTTAGCTCTGTGACCTTGGGCATCTTTCTTAATAGTCTTGGGACCTCTGTTTCCTCATCTGTTAAAACAGGAATATTGCAAATAATAAATGAGTTCATATATGTACACTCCTTAAAGTGTTGTCTGGCCCTTTGAAATGCAAAAAAAAGTTGTTAATCATAATCGCTGCTGTTTTTACATAGAAGTAAATAAGCGGTACATGCACAAGTTTTTATTTTTTTTTAAGAGACTTCATCAATTGAACTGATTACAAGACAGCCTGGGTGATTCTGGCTGAATTTGATAGAAACTATGAAAAAATATCACTCTGTCCATAACTACCTTGTGTAGCTATGTGGATTTTTAGTCCCACACTCTTTATTCCTTTCACTCAGGGTCAGTAGCTGTTTCCTAAACTAATCCATCTTCCCTCAACTCCAATCTCACTCTAATAATATTATTAATACCCTTATCAAATATGTATTGAACAGTTGGTATGTACGTAAATGTTCTAGGGGTAGGAAACTGAACAGTGAATGAGTCTGGGGCTCTGTTGTTATGAGTCATGTATTATAAAACAAGCCATAAGCATGGAAAAATAAATAAACACAAAAAGACCTGCCAGTAAGTTCATTTCAGATGAGTCAGGTGCAATGAAGAAAGAGAGATCTGAGTAATGAGACCTAGGAAGGAGAGAGTCAGGATACCACTTTAGACTGGATATTAATGGCAGGGGACCAAGAGGTAGGAGGGATATGGCCATGGGAGTAAAGAGAAATCCTAGCAAACACAGAAGCAAGGCCAATCAAAACCTCAACATACACGAGAAAGCTCCATGCCCTGCTGTGGGGACATCCCTGTCACCACTGAATAAAGTTGCTTAGACTCAGAGAAGTTATGCTGGTCCCATATTTCCCCCAAAAGGTTCGCAGAGCCAAAATTTAAATAAGTCCAAGGACTGTCACTACTATCTTGAAGCACTGGGTCTCTCCTTTCTTCTAAGGCTATTTTCCTATTCTCTCCCATTAGCACTCAGAAAAATCAACTCTCCATGTCCATAATTCAATCTCTCCCTTCCTGGAAGTTGTTTTCCCTCTTTTACTAACATTTTCCAATTTCCTTCATGAAAACATAATTGGCCTATGATGTTTTATGGCATGTTTACCAGTGTATTCTTCAATCATTGTCTTATTTCTTTAGCTTAGCTCCTCTTGCTCTGAGTAGCCTGTACATGTCAATGTTTCTCAAGGTTTTGTTTTCCAACCCTCTTCTCTTCTCATACACTTTCACTGCAATATTTCAACCACTGCTGTTACTTTACCTGACACCTACAAGCTGATGACTCCCAAATATTTATCTAGCACGGAATGATCTCTCATGCTTCGGAACCACCTGTTCATCCCTCATAACAGGCCCATCTGTTTAGAAGTGTATGGATTCACCTCAAAATAGACTTATCTCCTTAAAATGTGTTCATCTCTTCTAACAATCACAACACAGTTAAAGACTGAATCATCTCGATTTCTGCTTTTCCTTCAAGTCCATCTGTTACCAGTCCTTAGACATTTCTCAGAATCTGTCCAACCTCCACACCCAGCAGTTTAGTATTCATCCAACTCCCTTGGAATGTTGCAACAACCTGTTAAAAATTTTGCAAATGTTTTTATTTGAGTGATTTAGGCTCATTTCAGTAGCTCTCCAGATAGGAAGATTATGAAAGTCAGATAGTTGCTTTCAATAAGCATGAGTCTGTCCTTTTATGTAGATTATGCTTTAACCTCTTTAAGCATCAAGGGAATTTTGGGAGGATCAGAAATTGGAATAAGCCAAAAGGCCCTATCAACTTTTCTGGCCTTTGTAACAAGGGACACATACCAGCCGTTCCCCCCGGGAGAATTGATTCCTTTCCTTTAAGAACGAGAAAGATGGTTCCCTAAGCAAGCTGAAAATGTTTTCAATGTTTTAGGACCCTGAGGAAGATAAGGGCTGGAGCAAACTAGAGAAGGATAATGTCATTCTTATATTTGTAGCATAAGAGAGAAGAATTTGTGCATTTTACGAAGAGATGTGTGGCTGCGGAACTGAAGAAGAAAAATGAGAGGAAACAGAGGCTTCAGTGAAATCTAAAGGTACATCTTAGACAAGAACATAGTGTGGGTGTTGTTATGTTAATTTCTCCTGTGATGTGCAGCCTTGCTTCTAGAATGACAGGTCTGGGATATTTCTGGGAAGGTGCACAGTATCTTCCAGAGCCTCTCCTAATCATCCTAATGTATTCTTTTCAGAGTTTTCTTTCTAGAACACACATCCATAAAATCACTAACCCTTTTCAAAAACATTTATGACTCTTCATTAGTGAGATAAAATTCAAGCTCCTTAGAATGGCACATAAAATTTCTCAAGTGAGCCTTGGCTTCTCTACCCAGTTTTTCATGTACCATCTCCTTTAAATACTCTCCAGTTTCATCATGCAAATAAACTAACAGTGCTTCCAAAGACACCACGAGCTAACAATTTCACATATATTATTATAATCTGTCTCCCATCTTCCTAGACCGTCTTCCACTTTTCTAGCAGGAAATACCAATTCATTCTCTGAAGTCCAACTCAAATGGCACATCCTCTAGGAAGACCTCATGGGCCACAGACATAAGATTTGCCAAACTCCATACCCTCCTCTACCATTCACAGTTGCACAGTGCTTTCATGGCTGAATCTTCTGAAGAAACCATCATATTTTGTTATAATTGTTTGTTGATTTCATCTGTTAGAATTAGCAAGTTGTAGAAAGAAGTTAAATTTTATCAACTGTTTTTGCCTCCAAAGAATCTAATAGAAGTAGGCTTATGGGAGACCATGAATACTGGAAAAAAATAAATACCTAGAGTACTGATGTGAATTCATACATCAAAAAGAGATTCCGGATAATTACCCAAAACAGAAAACCACTACACAATTTGCTTTGGCTGCTGGAACACATATACTCCCCAAATAGATCTGCCTAACACTCACATTCAAGGCTTTGAGAACCATTAGTTAAGAAATCAAAAGTGGGGACTGGAGCAGAGGCTCCGCAGTTATGGTGCTTGCCTGGCATATGCAAAGACCTGAGTTCAAACCTCAGCACCGCATATTCAATGAAGTCTCGTAGCAACGAAAGCCACATGAAAAACTAAATAAAATTGATCCTCTCTCTCACTGTCTCTCTTAAAAAAAAAGAAATCAAAAGCAGTGTACTGATTTCAGTATCAAGTGATAAGCATTGAATTGACTACACGTAGTCATTATGCATTGTAGAACCACAGTATTTTTGTGGAGCGCATATTTTCTTTAAAAAACATTGGAGAGGGAAGCCCAATTTCATATCTATTAGTTACTATTAATTGTCTATCATATGTAGCCAATTTCAACAGACAAAAGAATGAATTCTCAATTATTTATCATTTTTGGAAGTACAAGATTATTTTATTTTGTATTGGGACGCATCCTTTTAAAGGAACTCTTCTTTAATCCTGAGATTAAAGCATAGATTCAGTTCTCTTCAGGGAACTGAAAATTTCAATAGGTGTCACACACTCAGAAGATCACTACACAGATTTTCACAGATCACAAAGATACCTTCTACCTGCTACAATGGCAGAGTGCTACTGACAGGAAACGTCTGCCCCAACAAAAGAAAACCACCTACCCTCTTAACCACCACAGAGGGCCTAACCATCCTATTATAGTCCTGAACTAAATTGTGAACTGGTTTAGTTCAATCAAGCAAGTGACTGAATTCTTAATGACTTGAATCACATAGCAAGACACAGAAGCAGGTAAAGGAAAGATACTGGAGTTTTTATCTGGCAAACAATATAGAAAATGCTTCTGCTTTGCAATGGAAGGCAGAGATCTGCCTGGGCTCACATTGTGATGGCCAATATTAGCTAAATCTTGATCTCATTTGTACTCTGTGACTAGAAATGAACATATCTTGGGTTTAGAGAGTATTGAATAATTCATGTAAAATCTTTAGCAGTGGACAAACTATGGAACAAGGGCTAAAATATTTATCCTTAACAACAGTAAATCTTTCTTTTGAATTTGGACCTAAAACTAGATGACTTCAAATACTTTAAAAGATTTCATTACTAACACTTATTCCATATAATCTGAAGACTACTTGTATAAATGAGAAAATTAAATAGCACAATGTTCAAGCCCCAAATAATGGGAGTCATTGTGAATTCCTCCCTTTCCCTCAGCCCACTGAACCAGTGGCAGATCCATTGATTCTACCATAAACCCTCCATTTTGCTGCAATCATCACTGCCCAATACACCATCATTTCTTCCCTAAACATCTATAATTACTTTCCAGTTTGGCTGCCTACAGTTTCCCTAGGCCTCTCCAATTTATCGACAGGTCAGAGACAGAAACTGGTCTTTAAAAGCTTTTCACTGGAGCTGTGGCTAAGAAGTTGGAGCACTTTCCTGGCATGTGTGAGAACCCGGGTTTGAATCACAGCACCACATATACAACTGAGCGTTGGAGAAACAAAGGACAGATGAACAAATAAAACTGATTCTCTCTCCTTTCTCTCTTACTCACTCACTCTATCCCTGTCTCTTTCTTTAAAAAAAAAATCTTTTCATTGCACTGGAAATTGTATTCAAAGTTTTTCTATGACCTGCAAGGGTTTTCTTGCCTTTTCCTAGCTCCACCTGACTCATACATACCAGGCTTGAGCCCCAATGGCCTTCTTCAGTAAAACCAGGTACTTATTCAATGGCTGGCTCTTTTACTTTCAGTGTCACTTACAAATCACTTTTTAAAAGCCTTTCTTAAACATTATGCCTACGAATAACCCCTGTCAACCATATGCCATTGTTCTCTTTCCTAGCAAATTATTGGTTTCCTGCATAAGTGTTATGTAACCTAAGTGTTTGATTTTTCCAAAAATCTCTAAGTTAACTAAGGGAAAGAAATAAGTTTCTGTGTGTGTGTGCGTGCGCACCACTATATATATGCTTTATATGTGGCGTTAACATATTTGCTAAAAAGACTGAATTGATTAAAATTTTATTACATGTCAACTATATGGCAGACACTGCTTTTGATACTGTACATAGGAAGCTTAATAACATAACTGTATGCAAGGAATAAACAGCCTATCAGAGAACTGCTCTCAAGGAATTAAAAAAAATTATACTAAGGAGGGAATAATTTGTGAAGTTTACAGAAACTTATAGTTGATCTTTATCTTGAAAAATCAAAGAAAACAGAAATGGAGGAACAAAAAATAGGACATTATTTTAGAGAGGCCAAAGAACAAAGGCATGGGAGAGGACTGTCATTGCCGCTGTATCTGTTACCCACTGTGTTCCAGACCACTATATATAGCAACTGTGTAAGATGAAATTTTCTGAAGCCGACGTGTCTTATTTTCTCTAACCAGCAAAGGCCATGCTAATCAGAACAGTGCAGGACTTGTGTGCTATTTTTTAAAAATTCTAAAGGGACGGGTTGCATTATTAGGTCGCCTAAAGTCCTCTCAAATGATCCTTGGTTCCTTTTTAAAATTATAAGCATCTTTAGAGAAAGAATCAGCTACTCATGAAAGAATAGTTTTCTTTTTATATAACAGAAAAATTATATCTTCAAACATCACCAGGAAAATGTGTAGAACTGAATATGTGGAAAAAAATTGCCCAGTGATTCACAGAAGCAAAGAAACCAATAGTAAATGCTAGGCAAGTGTGTAGGGACTGAGAGAAATTCTAGTTTCCAAAAAGGATGGGAGTAGATGAACTTTTATGTTTTTTAAAATAGATTTTCACTTGCTAATTTAATAAAGCAAGTTCTAATAAAAATGGCACCATTATACCACACCAACTTGTATTCCCTGCAAACCATTTTTTGAAATTTATATGAACTGTTTTTATTTCATTGCCCTTGCCAGACTCTCTGCTTCTTGCCCTTTATCTGCAAGAACAAATATGCCAAAACCCCACAGACAAGATATTGTGCAAGACTTTATATGACCCCTTGGAGAACTGGAAATTTTTCAAATATAGGGCACTCTATAGAGTGACATTTTTGATTAAGCTTTTAATATAAAGATTTTCACCTGATATTGATGCATCAGCATATTATTATTCTAAGTGTAAAATTCCCTTCTCAAAGGTCATTCACATCATCCTTAATACACTACATAACCAAACACCTTCTGATTCAATGGTTTTCTTTCTTTCCCTGCCTCCTTTCCACCCTTGTTTCTGGTTATGTTATATTGCTTAAGTCCCCAAGGATTGGCAAAATTCTTCCATCAATATTTGTGTGGTAATATTTTATTTTATTTTTTTAAAGCAATTACTATAGGCAATACCTAAACATTGTTAGGCTCTTGGTTGAGAGCCATGTGCGTGCTATAATTACATGAAATAAACCTCATACTTACCTTTCTCTCTCAAATATTTTTAATACATTTTAAAAATTATAGTTTTCCTCAAATTGGAATAGCTAACAGCATACCAGCATAGTTTAAGAGATTAATAACTCTACATGAAAATGATGAGCATATTTGTGCTAAATGTCATGGAATTTTGTACCAGTTTTGGGATTTTTTCAAAACCCCACAGTTCTGAATTTTGAATTACTTGATTATTCCAAATCTCAAGGGCATTCACGGAAGAGCTACAACTGAAAATAATAATCTTGCTTTCTGTCCTTATACTTACTACCAAAACAAATTTATTTAGAATTACTAGATTCTTAAATCGTTACAGCCTCAGCAAAATGAAATCAGCAAATAAATTTGATCAGCACAAAATTTCCATATTGTTCACTTCCTTTCCAGTCTCATCCTTCGACTTTGGTTCAGTCCCTCATCAAAACTCTCCTCAACTGCTCTAACATTCAGCAGAGGCCTGCTTCTCTCTCTAAACCATTCCCTATACAGCCATTAGATTTCTTTTTCTGATATCTCACCATCAATTCCCAGGGTCTATGAAATGCAGTGCCCCTTAGCATAGCAGTTAAGGCCTAGTGTAATTTGACCCTTGTCTACCATTATATGGTCTTCCTGCCCCCCACACACCCTATACCTCTTCTACCAGGAAGCCCTATAGAACAGCCGTTAAGAGAAGAGCTACAAAGTCATTGAACGTGAGTCTGCTTATGCCACCTCACTAGCTGTGAGCTTGGTCAAATGGTGCATGCTTTCAGAGCCCTCATTTCCTCCCAAAACCAAAATGGCAACAGAAAAAAAAATCCCCGGAGATGTAGTTTACTTCCTAGATTCTGGATGAATTGCAGAACTAATGAACATTCTATTGAATCTTTTAATCTTAAAAGCATGGAAACTGCTTCCTAGGAAGGAACATAATTTTCTAAGGTCACAGAGCTGACCAGTAGTAAGTTAGGCTTGAACTGATGCTTCACTCTCCTAAGTCCCCACATAATGCTGTCATCTCTTCATGATGGGATGACTGTGGTCATTTATCACTTTCCAAAATGCTATAATATTTACATTATAATGCTTAAGATACAGGTGTTAATAAGAGCATACTTTTATTAATTATTTTTGTAATTTTTCCTTTTTTGTTTTGTAACTTATCTTTTTTCCCTCAACCATTTTTAAGTTCTGGAAGCACAAAGACCAAGCAAATCTCTATTGCATTACTCCAAGAGCCTTCTGTTGCTATGACTTTTAGTACCAGTTAGGAGCCTAATAAACTATCTTCATAGGAAAAAGCTGCCCAAGGACACAATAAGTGAAGTAAATGAAAAGAGCACTTTCATAGGAATTTAAAAATTTTTGATAATTTGGAATGTAAAATTTACATGGAAAACTAAAATGTGGTTATATATTTGTGTGCACAGAGCACTGTACAAAGCACACAACCTATATTTACTCATTAATGCTTTCAACATTTGTACTATTTTTATTATTATAAAGGTAAGGAGAATGAAGCAGACAGCCTAAGAAACATGCCCAATTTTACACAACTATCAAGTCATATACCAAATTAATGGTCAATAGTTGAAAACCCAAATATATAACTACAAACAAATTTAATAATTTGTTTAATGCTTTTGTCTTCATAACGGAAATTAGTGCCAATGAGCAAACAAAAATGTGTTTGAATTTCCATACTCATTTTCCATTTCACAGTGATATGGAACATGTGTAATTTTATCAGCTGACATGTCAATGAACAAAAATATATTTATCAGATGGGCTTAAATATTAGCATAAATATTGCCATGATTCAAAAATTGGACTTTTCTTCTTCTATCTAATTGTATGTAATCTACTATTAAGTATGGGGAAGAAAAGATAAACAACATAGATACCCCTCAAAAGAAACAACGAAATTGTGGCCTTTGATGGTAAATGATGGCTAAGGAAGAAATCATGCTGAGCGAAGTTAGCCAAACCCAGAGAGTCAGGGCTGAATGTTTTCCTTCATTTGTGGAAGGTAGAGCTAAACACAGGTTTGGGTGAAAGACAGTCAAGCTCATGTATTAGACCCACCAAAGGCAAAGCAATGCATAATCTATGGGAAACAGACATGTATGTGGAGGATAGGGAAAGGGACAGGCAGAGGTGGGTGATGGTAGAGGGAGGGATTCAGGGAGACAATAAACAATGCAGCATACTCTTTATCCCCCTGTGAAATCCAAAAATACTTATGTAATCATTTACTTCTGGAAATTTTACAAATATATATATATTATTTACGTCTCTTATAGGGCATAATTTAGAAGAATCAAAAGACTGGGGGTATGGGAGATGTGGGAGTAAATGTAGTTTAGGATTAAATGCATATCATATTGTTACAACTCAACTCCTTAAGAAAAGAATAAAAAACAAAAGCAAAGATAGAGAATAGAAAGAATAGGATTAGGTAATAAATTTATAAGATCCATATAATAGGTATTTTAAAATAGCATGAGGTGAAACACATCAGTGTGCCACTTTATCTTTTAGAAGTAGGTGGCCTATATATATTATCACTCCTTATCAATTGCTCTTGCCAACTCAAAACAAAGTGAGCACCAGTTTGAGGATACTGACAAAAATGTCTTCTGAATCTGATTAAGGCGCAAAAAGGAGAAATAAAGAACAAATTTAAAGGGCCTTTTAGCAACTTCTGTTCAGCACTGTGCCAACAGTTGTGTGCTTTGTAAATACATTACCTTTTATCTTAACCATGTTGAAAGTATCACATTTGTTCAAAAGCTCTATGGGCATAAATCATTCATCATCACCCCAGGATACAGAGCAGTTCTGGGAAGAGCTACTTCATCCTTCACAGTCCTCATCAAGGCAGGTGGACCATGTTGAAAGTTTTGATCTTCCCCAGAACAAAATAAAAACAATTCATGGTATAATTCTATCTCATTGTGGCTTTTAAAATTAGTGATTTTTCCTTGGTGATAATGGAAAACCAGCTGATCAACTGAAAAAGACTTTTACTTCAAGCTTCCTTTAATTTTGCATTCTTGTGTTTTAAATACATAGATGAAATTGGAAATTGAACACAATTACGTACACATGGTGGATGTGGGGTGCATTCATGGAAGTTCTCATATGAATTTCCCAAGGACACTAACAACATCAGAAGTGAAAGATCGAAAAGCCTCAAAAAGGAGTGGCTACTCACAATGTTCATCAGGGTGAGGAGGTAGTTTTGGACGTGCTCTTTGCCATGGAAACGGACCACAGAGTCATCCACTCCCAGCAGCACCTCGATGTTGTAATCACTCTCTCCTGCATGTCTGCGGCGCCTCATTGTTTCATTCAGCTGCTGGTCAATGTGGCTGTAAAGTGTATCTAGGCCTTCCAAATCCGACTCTATCAAGAAACAAAAGGAACCCAGGCATTTCAGTTTCCCCATGGGCCTTCTGAACAATACCATCTTAGAAAACCTAACTGGGGGTGAGGGGGGAAAGCTACCATAACCCGTAACCTTTCAGTTTATTCCTTAAATAAAAAGCACTGTATGTGATCAGAATGTCTCCTACAAGTTCAACAGAGAACAGCAACACAGGGTAAAATAATACTGTTGTCCACAGAGCGGTGCCATGCCACACTGAATAGTCCATGAGGATGAGTGGTTAGTCTCTTCCCAGATGTACCTCAATTCAGAGTAAAGGTAATAGCGAAAACATGCAGCAGTCTGATTGTCATCATTAACTAAATAGAAATTATAAATAAAAACTATGTTTATGGTGGCTAATGTAAGGTATGATAATCATGGAGTACAGAATTCGTACCACATAAATTTAAACCAGTCCTCTTTACAGTGGTCATAATTTAGAAATGAAATTATGGCATGGTTGGTGGCACAACTACATCTCATGATATGATTACTGGTCACTGTATTACTTTATTTCTTCTGAGTATGGTTGCCTAGTGAATGCTGCCAGGGAAAAAGTCAATAGGTACATAAGCTTTAACCCCTTGATACTACAGTTGTCCACACCTGCATTGGCCATCATCTGCATAGCAGGTAATTTCAGTTGCTCTATATCCGAATCTGTAAGTTATCAAAGTAAGTCAGAAAAATAACCTATATGCAAGGAAAATAAAATTATAAATTTTTTCTTTTATGCAGTTCATGGACTATAATTATTTTCACTTTGCAAATTGGCATTTCATATATAGACATAGATACACACACACGCACACACACACACATGGGCAAGTGTGAGAGAAATTCTCAGGTTTTAATGACCTCAATTAGTTGCCTTCAGATGAGTTTATTGTTGAAGAGCATTTTGATAAATTAAAAAATAAAATACAGGGACTATGGTGGTGGATCAGCAGTTTTGGCGCTTGCCTGGCATGTGCTAGGATGTGGGTGTGAACCCTAGCACCACATACACAATGAAGTGCCAGCACAACAAATGCCACATGAAAAACTAAATAGAATTGACTCTCTCTCTCTCTCTGTCCTTTCTCTGTTTAAAAAAAAACAAACAAACCATAATTTGGATACTAATATTAAAGAGATTATTTAAATTGCTGGTAAAAAACTAAAAGTATATGTTCATCTCCATTTCAAGTACATAAAACTCAGAATTCATTTCATAAACTACCTTGATGTCTGAAACAAGCTTGACAGAACCAACTCTGATTCGTGCTTTACACAGAGGTTTATTTAACGCTACACTGACCCTGTAAGCCATTTGAATCTGCATCTGACATTAATGAATAGGTATTTTCCTTTGCACCTTTGTGGTTTTAGTAAAGCTGAGGGGGAGAAAAAGGTCTCTCTTGGCCAGGAAGATTGATAACCAAGCTGTACCCACATGGGATTAGTCTAGTGGAATTAGATCCTACTCATACCCTTTCAACCTTTAGAAAATGTATAGAGACCAATCCCCTGTCATCTGAGAACAGGCACAGACTCTGCATTTGACTACATGGGTTTGAACTTTATGCTGTTCTTCACTTTGACCCCAGCCCAGTTTTTAGCTCATTAGCTGAGAACTTTCTCTTCACCATGAACTCACATTGGGACCCACAATATATAAATAACTCCACAGCCATCCACATCAAACAGAAATCTTTCCTCAAAAGTTGTTTTTCAAGAGCTGCAAACCCACATCGTGGGCAAAAGACTACACCTGCAAATGGCTTTACTATTCAACCTGAAGTCTTTCACACATTTGAGAAAGTGAGAAGTTGTAATAGCTAGTAGACAAATAGGAAATTCATCCATGAGTTCTCAGTTCTAAAACTGGCTCTTTGAGGCAGAACTGTCTGAGACAAGATCCAAAAGAAATATACTAGCAATGTCATCATAATACCAAGTGCAGTGTCACTATAATGTGTTGATTCTAAATCCCCTGGAAAGATACCCAGGAGTGGAATAGCAGGGTCGTATGGTGGGCTCATCCCTTGTTTTTTGAGGATCCTCCACACTGCTTTCTGACACAGCAATATCTGTGTCCACAGCAGCTCAATTTACTATTGCTAGACTATGGAAACAACCCAGATGTCCCTCACTGGATGAATGGATCCAAAAACTGTGGTACATTTGTACCATGGAATTTTACACAACAATTAGAAACAATGATATTGTAGCCTTTGAAGGTAAATGGATGGCTATGGAAGAAATTATGCTTAGTAATATCAGCTTAACCCAGAGATCCAAGGGTCGAATGTCTCCACTCATCTGTGGAGGTTGGAACTAGACCCTGGCCATTCAGAAAGTTGGTCTATTATCATGTAACTCCAGATAAGGTGTAATGTTATACAGCTAATACTTTTTTAGAGATATTGTGGGTAAGGGAAGGGAGGGAGGGATATGGGTGGGTAATTGAGGGGGCACTGCTGGGGGTAAATCTAGTATCCAGAAACTATACACATTTTATATTATTTTGTTAAAAACTTGTATGGTTGTTCAAAAAAAGTACATGAATAAATTAATGATATCACTAAAATATATATATATAATTGGCACAATCAGTTAAAGTTGTTTAAGGATCCTCCTAAGGTCAAGTATTAATGTACTTCTATAACAAGGGTTTCTTAAGACATTGATCTGTTTTTACCTATTGAGATAATTCCTGATAGGTTTATTTACTTAGGAAAGCTAAAGCTTGAAGGAATTAAAGCTTGTACCTGTTTTAAAGTCTTTTTAGTTACTTCATAAATGATTAATCAACTGTTTTTAGGTTATTACAATACAGTTAATACGTAAATATATGTGAAGCGATATGTAAGTCTGTAGAATGAAAGTTTATGTAGGACTACAGGCAGAATAACAAATAAGTTCTATCTTTTATGCATTGTGTTTGATAAGGAAGGATCACAGTGCCATTTTAAGGCCTGGTTTATGGTACTGTTGGCTTTTTTGTATACTAGGTGTGTTCATGCCCTTCAGGTGTAAAAATTTTTTGAAGTGTAAAACAGAAATGCACTTTACCAAGTAAGTGTTTCCAAACTAAAGTTTTCTACACTGATAATCTCTTTTCACCTCCTCAAAAAGATATAGGCTCATCTCTATGTGAACTGTTACATTGGTTACCATATTTAAGAAAAACAATGGGTTTTCCAACTTTTCAAATAAGGATCAATTTCTTAAAAATTAGTCTCTCTTCTACTTTAATATCTCTGATATTATAGGACCTCCTGGTGCAGATGCCACCTCTGGAATTCCCTGCACATCCACATTGTTCAGGGGACTACATCCTGATCCAGGTTTGGAAAGAAAATAAACTGGATCCTGCTTGGGAAGGACACCATCAAGTCCCTGCTCAAGACTGAGGCAGCTGTCTGGAATGAGGTTTGACTCATTACACATGAGTAATGGAAGTCTCAAATTCTAATAGAGACAGTCAATGGATCTTAGTTCAACATCCAGATTCCACCACGTTAACTCTGAAAAGACTCTAATAATGTTCATGATGATGTGGGAAATCATAACCTATAAGTTGATCATTATTGTAGCATAGGTCTCTTCCTTCTGGTAATTGTTATGCCTGTTGGGTACTCTATAGATATCCACGTAACCAGGAGCAATTTTTTGGACAGATATTGTTGTCCAATATGTTCTGGACAAACTAATCTCTGGAAATCTAATGTTAACAGGATTACCCTACAGATAAAAGACTTACAACAAATTCTTAAAATGGAAATTGGGCATAATGAGGCAAATTCGTGGGTGGAAATGATTATTCTGTTTGCATATTAAATAAAAGTGACTGTTAACACTTATGCAACAGGAGAGCAGAAAGTTCAAGTGGTCCCATTCCCTCTTGGGTAGGCTTCAGACCCTATGGGTATGAGTTGCATGGTATCTCTCCTTCAGGAAAGCACTGCCTGGGGAAATGACACTTGCAAGACCCTGTCATTGCTGTTCTCAGAAGCAGTGGGCCTAAGGCAAGAGTTCCCAAAGATCTTCCAATCTCCTTCCCTTAGAACCATTATACCTCATGCCTCTTTAGATGGTGGGGGGCAATTGGGCTTCATGGGAAATATATGTGAATAAAATGAAATCCTTTGAGAAGATATCTAATCAAACAGCACTTGCCATAGCCTGACCTGGGGTCTGATAGTATTGTGTCTCAAGCGAGACAATGCCTATCAAATTAGAGTGGAACCTGCACCTTGGTTCAATTGACTATCCCTTACACCCTGGTGTTTCTCATACTAAATCAGGCCCAGTTCTCTGGAAAAAAGGGATCTCTTTTCCCCAAGATCATTTGACCCCCATGTTTATATAGATATAATTGGAACTTTTCCAGAAGTTCCTAATGAGTTTAAAGCCACGGGTCAAATAACAAGTTTTAAATCAATGTTCTTTTCACAGCCCTTGATAATTATGTTAATGATAATCAACCAAAGTTAAAGTTATATAAAAGAAACTACAAAAAAGTTAAATATTACTGATAAAGTGATATGGAGAGGACCAATTTATTTATGATTATCTCACTAATTGTTGTATTGGGGGTTACTACTATAGATGAATAGAAGATATAATTCAAAGGATAACAGATCACTAAACAACTTTCAGCTACAGGTCAAAATAATACTCTGGTTATTAGATACAGTTGAACATGAATGTCAAAGGAGGTTATTAGAATTTGAAGAAGAGTTTATATGGATCATATAAGAGAGGGAAATTGTGAGATATATGTTCTCTTTTCTATCAAAGTTTGTAATACAATAATAAACATACCTACTGTAAAAAGTTTAAGCCATCTTAAGTCAGGGAACCATGAGGCTAAGAGGAAGCCATGTTTAAAACTCCCCAACATGTGCCTCCTTATATCTGTAAGCACCACTCACTTCCTGTAACTGCCCAACCCTTTCTGGTACCTGTTCTATCTTATATTAGCCCCTGAGCTCCTACAATCAGAATGGAGGGCAGGATTACATAGGCTGAGGATAAATACTCATGGATCTCTGGCATGCATGTGTGTTGCTTCACAATCTCCCTTGGAAGCCCAATGGAGTACAATGTGTCTTGCTCACCGACCTCTGACCATTTGTTTCATCATGTGCCCAGTATTTCTAACAATGGTTAAGTGACTAGTATCATGGGCTTTTTAAACAGACACATCCAGACACCTCTAGCTTCAAGTTTCCGTAATATCACATCCTGACAGAATGATTTTACTTAAGATGCCTAACCTCTTTGACTAATAGTCTCCCCTTCTGTAAAATGGAATAATAATCCCTATTTTTTCCAGATTTCCTGAGATGATATGAGTTAATGATGGTAAAATCACTATACTGAGTGCTTACACATAAAATATTTTAACTTGCTCTATATGCTTATACTTCTTGTGATGTTAATGATTTTCCCTTTAAGAAAAACCATTATTGAAAAAAATTCTGTTTCATATGTCACAAATCATATAGTTACAGTTATTTTAAAATAGAGGTTAGAACTAAATCTGGAATCAGGGAAGGAAAATCTGAATTGCTAATAACCTTACAAAGAATGTGAGTGATGATATTTGCTACAGAGTCCAAAGGGGATACAAAGAAAGAAGAATCTAGAATATTTATTTTCAGATCATATTAGGATTAAAACCAATGCTAGAGGTTTATTTAGTGTTTTGAAATCCTAATACAGAATTGGAAAGGGCAGCTCTATGGACAGCACTAATTCTCACTCCATACACAGTGAATACAGCATGCACAGATTCTGAAAAGGTAGAGAACCACCCCATGCTTGCGCAGGTGCTAACCCTCCAAATCACATAGTTGCATTCAATTTGTATTTAAAACAGAGCTGAAAGATCACACAGGCTGGGATTGCTTTCACAGTTGCTAGATAAGGCAGATTTGATCAGGATACTAGAACATACTATTAGTGATAAACATATCTTTCTTAAGCTTCACAGTTTAAAAGATGACGTACTCTTTGACAAAATCTTACATGCTTCTTTATCTAATCTATTATCTCTGCTTTCCCCAAAAGCCATAGGAATAGAAATAATTAAGTGAATATCATGCTAATCATGTCCAAATCTCTCTTGCAGAATAGTATCCTACTGAGAAAAATTATACAGGCTGTAGGCAAATTGAAGAAGTGAAAGCTAGTAAAATAGAGGAAATGGAAGGGGAGAGGGAAGGGAGGATGAGAGGGGAAAGGGAAAAGGAAAAAGAAAAAAAATCAAAGGGAAATCAATAGAAGAAAGGGACCAGGATGAGGGGAAAGGTTAGGGAGCGTAAAGGTGCTAGGGAGGGATATTGGCCAAAGTATATTGTTATATCGTGTGCATTGCTTATATCTTGATGACTTGCTTATGTCTTGCTTGTATCTTGATGACTTATGTGGGGGTACATCTTGGCTTCTGTAGAAGGCTTCCATGAAGGCCCTGTACAGAAGGCAATTATTCCCTTGGCTCCTCCATTCCATATTCCTTCCTGCTGCCCACAGCACAGATGTCACATCAGCTCTAGGAGATAGCCTTAGAATCAAGGTAATCAAGTATGGTGGGGTGGCTCTGAAGGATTATATAGTCTCAGATTTAGCTAAAAAGAGGGATGACACCTGTATCATGTTTAGGCCACCATTCTGATGGATTTTCTTTTTCTAGTTCACTGAAACTAGTCCTAACATATTTTTCATTGATAATATTTAATTTTATTGACTAAATTCTTCCTGTACTTTTTTTTATAGGAATGGAAGTTAATTTTCAAGTTAATAAGTAAATGATCAAAGTCCAGTTACCAAAATGAACCATATCACCTTTCCTTTTAGAAAAGGAATACTCATGTTGTTTTGCAGCAATAAAAAATGCAGAATGAGTCTATATGCACAAAATTGGCATTCCTCATGAAAGGAATACTGTTATAAAAATGAAGTCACTGAAATACTAAAAGCCAAATTTTCCAAAGGGTAGTTGGAGATCCTATGACCAGAGCTAAAAATAGATATAGGATCTAACAAATGTCATCTGCTAACATCAGAAGCAGAGAGCCCTTAAATAATTGTGAGGACCTGCTGGTATCATCCAACAGTGACTTTTCCACTGACTTCAAAAAAAAATTTTTAAACTAAGTTATTTCTCCTAATAGGACATAGTAGCATTATCTCCAAATATATGAATGCAATATTCTACTAAGGTATAAAATGTTTCTGTGAAAAGCAGCTGTATTCTTCACCAACTGGGAAATTCCATAATGACAGTTCAAAGAACTATATTCAGGCCAATTTCTGATGTCAATTCAAAAAGTTTACTAAGTAACTGCTGCTTAAAAAAAAAAAAAGAAAAAGAAAGAGAGAGATTCCTACTTAAAACTAGTTTCCATGATTTCTTTTCCCAAATACTTCTAATTCTAAAATGTGTATATATTTTCTTTGGTTTTCACCCACCACTTTAAGGGATAATAAGCAGCGTTAGGAAATTCTATCTTTTAAGTAAAAAAAAAATGTTTTCACACTACATGTTTGTGATCATTAGCAAACAAAATTAAAATGTCACCTCAATGTCCAATATAAAAACTCTGATTTTCAATAGCAGTCTTCCACATGTCCAAATGTTTTTAGCTTCAAATTAAAACAAAAATAAGTAAAATAAAAGAACACCACCAGAATACCATGTAAAGCATCATGGATCCAGCTCCCTTCATCATTCCATTTCTTAGTGTATAAACTTTGACTTCACATTAATATCTTTGATTCTTTTAATATGGCTGCACCAATTCTAGTATCGTAGCCAGGTACAACAGGTTGCATCTTCATCTTAGGAACAGGTAAGAAGTTTTCCTAGAAGCCCTTTGGTATGTTTAATGACATGTTTCAGTGGTCAGCATCTAATCATAGTATCCAATTAACTCACCTGCAGGTGAGAGGAATGGAACCCCATGTCTGTCTTAGATAAATCAGAAATCAATCCTGCACCCAAGACCAGTCCCCTCTGAAGCACATGTTTAGTAGTGGGAGGTTCTATTTCATAAATGAAGGAGAAGGAAATGGATGCTTTACAGGCAATCCATCTTGCCAAATTCCACTTTCAGATCCTGCTCTTCCCTCACCTTCTAGTAGCAATCGTCTACTTGTCTCTTATTCGTAGTTTGCATGAGTTCATTCTCTGTATAATTTCTCCTACTGTAATCTGTATCCCTGAATCAATTCTCAATATCTTTTTGCCTCTCAATATCTTTAGGAACATATAGTCCTTCATTCCCATTGTGTATATTCTTATCACTACTGCTTGCTCAGCCCCACTACAAACATTTCTTGAATAAACTACTGAAATGTTTTGATATGGGCAAGTTTTTCAGGTAAAAGTCAGTATTCCTGGTTAAGTTCAAATTTAAGGTGAAGAACATTCTTTTAGTATAATTATGTCCTGAAAATTACATGGGACATACTTCATACTAAAACCTTTTCATTATTTACCTGATATTCAAATTTAAATGAGAATACTATACTGTTACTTGTAAAATTCAGCAACTCCAAGTAGGGGGAAGCTATCTTTCTCCAAGCAGGTCATGAAGTTACCAGGATTTACTCTCGTGATATCACTTCCCTATTTCAACCCTTTAGGTCTTTTTAATTTCATGAACCAATAAACTACAGATACTTCATTTTCTTCTTTTACTGCTTTCCTCCCTTTTGTTAAAGAGTTTGATGTAAATTCTTGATACATAAAACTAAAAGAACCTTGATGAATGATTCCATCTTTATCCTTCTTGCCAGTCATCAATAGTCTGCATTTTCTTTCCCAGTTTTCTTCAGTAAACCATTCTAGGATACACAATCCTTTGGAAAGGATTTCACTTTTTTTTTTTTATCTTCCAACTTACTTTATTTCATTTTAGATTAAAGATTTCCCTAATAGTTTCCACTCCTTAGTTTCTTTTGTTGCTCATTAGGTTGATTTTTTTCAAGACAGAACAGTTTTTAATTTTGACATTTTATCACTGTACATATTTAATAGCATTCTAATTAACAGTTCTCTGACTCTTACCAAAGTACAGTCCTTCCTATTTATGGCTTCAGTAGTTCAGTTCTACTAAATCAAGGAAGTAATGGACAGGTAGAGGGAGAGGTTGCCCTGCCCGCTTTACCAGACCACATTCTAGTTATCGTAGACTGCTAGAAGTTAAGGTTCTCTAAACCTACCTCAAATAGTAGAGGATCCATTTCACAGTTGCCAATTTCAAAGCACATGTCTGTTACTTTATTAAAAAAAAAAAAAAACTACCTCAAAGCTCCCCAGCCATTCTATAAAAATATACCAAAAATTTCTCCAAAGGTATATGGAATGATTTAAAAATTTAAACAAGGTGTACAGGTCAACTATTTTAATATTTTTCATTTAATCTTAGATAAATATTTAAAGAACATACATATTTTCCTTGGTACTGTTCTAAGCAATGAGAGTCCTGCAGTGGACAAGACAAACATGACATTTGCTCTCAGAGAACTTATATTTCAATGATAAGAACTGTGAAGTAGGGTAAGAAGAATAAAACAGGATGAAGGGAGCAAGAGGGACAAAGTAAAGGAGGCACAACTGTGGGTAATATGTTCAAAACAATTCAGAAAATAGTCACAAACCTTGTAATGCGAAGTGAGTTACTTGAATATCAAAGTGACATTTAGATTAGAACTATGTTAAATTTTTATACACAGTAAGTACTATGGTTTGGATGTGGTTTGCCCCCAAGGAGCCATGTGCTGGAAACTTGGTCCCTAGAGTGGTGGTGAAAGGTGGTACAGAAATTTTTATGAGTGGGAAGATACTGGAGGTGGACCCTCAGAAGGGACTGTGAGAGCACAGTCTCCGACTTTCTGAATCAGGACATAATCTCCTGCTCCCACACATGTTCTGACAATTACCAAAAGGGCCCTCACTGTAACAGGGCCAATACAGTTGCCATGCCCTTGAACCTCCAAAACTGTGAGTTAAATAAACTTTTTTTTTTTAAGAGAGAGGGACTTAGTTGTGTACGTGGTGCAGGGGTTTGAACCCGGGTCCTCGTGTTTGCCAGGCAAGCGCCGAAACCGCTGAGCCACCACTCCAGCCCCTAAATAAACTTTTTTGAGTAGTCCACCTGTGATATTTTATTGAAGCAATGGAAATATGATGAATAAAGTGAGTATATTTATTTTTATATTAGAGATCTTTCAGAAATAGGTTGCATGTTATAACTCAAGGAAAATCAGAATAGTTTCAATAGTATAATAAGCGCTTTCTAAAGTAATCTCACAAAAATGATTTGTTTTAGTCTTCAGAATCAATGAATATGGTAAGCTGTCATTTCTATGATGAGATTGCGTTATTTGGTATAATTGACCGTAGATAGAGAATCATCCAGGTGGGCCTGATTTAAATTAAGCCATTATAAGAGTAGAGAGCTTTCTCTGTCTGGTGACAAATGGGAAAGTCAGAAATGTGAACTACAAGAATAATTTGACGTACCATTGCTGTTTCTGAAGCCAGAGGAAGCCCATGGGACCAGACAGAGGCCTATAGTTGCTAACAGTGAAACCTGGACAACAATCAGCAAAGAAATGGGGACTTGGGGTCTATAAAAACAAGGATGTAGATTCTGACAACACCCTAAAAGATTCTGAAAGAATCTTCCCAGAGTTTCCAGATAAGAGTTCAACTTGGCTAGCACCTTTATTGTGGCTTTGTGATATCCTATGCACAGAACCAGTTCAGCCACCTTAGACTTCTGACATACAGAACTATGAGCCAGGAAATGAGCGTTGCTTGAAGCCATTAAGTTTGTGGCAACTTATTATGCAGCAATAGAACAATAGTACAAGGAGATATGAACTGTAGTTTTAGTTCTGCTATGATTCAACTGTATGATTTCGGGAAAGATATTAGAGCCAAAAAAGGGGTATTTTTCAAAACAGAGGAAATTCAGCTTCAATAGTTGCTTTAATATTTTTATCTGCTAATTCTAACATTTGTCAATTTTGATTGATTTTTCCTCATTATTATGGGCTGCATTTTCCTGCTTCTTTGTATACTTGGTAATTTCTGCTTAGAGGTCTGACATTGTAAATTTTATCTTTTTTGGCTGCTGAATATATTTGTATTCCTATAAACATTCTTGAGCTTTTTCTTGATGCAGTTAAATTAGTTAAGCACAGTATGTCCCTTTCAGCTATTGATTTTTTAGATTTATTACACAGAGTCAGAGCAGCACTCATCTAGAGCTAATTATTCACCATTACTGAGGCACGAACCCTCTGCATATTCTTCAATGCCATGTGGATTGTGACATACTCCAGTCTAGTCAGTGAGACCAAGTACTATTCTCAACTCCATATAGACACCAGCCACTGCTAACTCTAAACCTTTCAGGCGGCTCTTTCCCAAGTTTTTCATGTTTTTTTTTATTTATTAGTTGAAAATGGACTGACAATTGAGGGGGAATCATTATCAAACAATCAAGAACAAATGTATACTGACATAGTTAGCCACAGTTTCATGGTTTTCTTACACGTACGCATTGATCAGGACTCAGCTAAACACTAGGAAGGATCCTCTACAGATCTTCAGAGTTCTGTTTCCATACATCTCTGTTCCTGCGAACCTGACCACCTTCATCCCTCAAGACTCTCAACTCCGGTTTCACCTGCACTCCCCTGCTCTGAGACTCCAACTGGACACTCTCAGTAAGTGGGGGTAATGCTGAGGCACACCACATTTTTTCCCTCATCTCTCAGGATCATTATTATTCATTTCCTGATATCCAGCATCTTGAACATT
The DNA here is from genome assembly GCA_004027875.1 of Aplodontia rufa. Classification (NCBI taxonomy): domain Eukaryota; kingdom Metazoa; phylum Chordata; class Mammalia; order Rodentia; family Aplodontiidae; genus Aplodontia; species Aplodontia rufa. The sequence continues at coordinate 2,722 of PVKS010006803.1, read as the reverse complement.
GTTGTTTCATATATTTTATCCATCTGCAGTTGTTTAAAACAGGAAGGTAAACTTACTCTTTTTTAAATTCAGCCAGACCAGAAGTTCACTTAATTTGGTGGTTTAGAAGCTTTCGCATTCTTTTTGGATCAGTAACATGACTTAGAATTTTCAATAACCATTCAGTTTTCTGTAAGTTACTTTCTAAACATATTAACTCAGACTTGTAGAAGTTACATATATACTATGTAGAAGTTAGGTAGGTAGTAATAAAATGTTCAGTGTAAATTCTGACAACATTCCTATAGTAAAAATTGTACTTTTGTGAGACATTAAATCTCCTTGAACATTTTTATGCAACAGGGAAAAAACTTAAGGTTGAACAGTTTTTAGTAATTTGCCCCTCCCAAATATATAAATATACATGTTTTTATTCATCTTTCTCATAAAATGTGAACTTTTATTCATTAAAAGCAATCTGAACTTAAAGCACAATAAATGTGTTTATGGAAAAACTATATTCAAAGAGTAGAAAAAAATATTGCTTGTTACTTAGCACAAACATGAAGGGAGTTAAAAAAAAAACTGAAACCTTAGCAAATACAGATATTGCCTTACAGTCCAAAGAACTTGGAGTAGAACATATTCCATGAAACATCACTGAATATGCTTTGCTCCGAGGTTTTTAGGAAATTTGGTTTTGAAAATCACATTTAGATGGTAGAAAACCAGGGTGAACTTTAAGAAGTCATGTTACAAAGGGGAAGATAAGAAATAAATTTTATAAATTTTATTTCATTGTGGCTATCTCTTAAAATCAACAGGAACAGAACCACTCACTCCAAAAAAGAATTACCTTTTAATAAATTAAGAAAGTAGCACAAGAATGATTCATGGTGCAGTGGGTCCTATTCTATCTAAATTCACCTTTCTAGATTTTAAAGGCCACTTGTATGTTTAGTCCAAGAAACAAATACTTATGTTTAACTGAAATTGAGGAATGTCATATTTGATAAGTTAACATGGATATAGTAAAAATATTTTATCAATAATAATCATCAAAGTCAATAAATACTAAGGTACTGGGGAATGAGATTGAATAAATTATATTATTTGCATGTATGAATATAGCATGAATGCTGCTATTATACATAATGCATGAAATGAAAATTTTAAAAAGTCAATACAGTTACTTCTCTTTAAACAACAGAAGGAAAAGCTCACACAAACAATTTTTTTTGTGCACTGATCTTCAATGACAGTAATGAGACTCAGTAAAAGGGGTTCCAGATTCAGATGTGACCTTTGAACTTGTTAAGCCCTCCCTTGTTCCTCTTCTTGTGCCTCTTCTAGAGGCACTCAGAAAGGTCTAGCTTCTGACATACCATCCTACAACACAGCCTCTAACAAAACTAGGCTGCCCAAAACCCCATGTACTAGAATTATTTACCTTTGGGAAAGCACCAAAATGTGCATGTGGTGTGTGCCCAGGTGGGCTTTAGGATGTGAGACCTAAAGTCTGTAGATGATCTAAAACAAAGATCATTAGGGCCTATGATGGTTCCATGTGTGCTAAATGTGTCTGTGACAGGATCAAGTGTGCTTTCTTATTGAGGAGCAGAAAATCATTGTGCAAGTGTTGAAGGCACAAGCAGAGTCAGAAAGGTAAACTAAAAAACTGAAGCTTGAGTAATAAAAGGTCAAAAGGCTTAAAAAAGAGAGTGATTTCATGTTCTTGTTGCAGTGATGTTCTTTCTTAGTTGTGGAAACTGAAAGTGAATATGGTTATCATTTGTCATCCCACCTTCTATAATGTATATTTCTACAGGAGCTGGACATACATTCCCTACATGGGGCCAGCAGTTAGAATTCCACAAGAAAATCTGGTTAAACCACACAGATAAACTCAGGTGTAACTTGGAAATGAGAAGTGGAAATGTGGTGTGGAGGCACTGTGGAGATGGGGTTCTCTGTAGCAGGGTCCCAGTTCTGGTTGCTAAGTGTGAGGACGCTGAAAGGAAGGTGTAGCAGCGGTAACAGTGATTTGTTATCCTTGGATAATATCTTTGATGCCAGGTTGTTGGAGTTAACAGGTCCAGAGGCAACTAACTTGCTGTCCCCTTCACTGACTTTAGCAGCATTAGCAGGGGCCCAAGTGGGCCAACCTGCATATCATTCTGGGAACTAGTCCTAGAGCCCAAGACTAGAAGCTACTCCTCCAATCCTTCCAAAAATTTAACATGCACTTAGTTCTTTATATTAAATCCTTTCATGATTAAAATAGCTAATGTGGTTTCAATTTCCTGGAACTGAACCTTTACATATATAAATATAAATACACACACACAGAGAATTATTTAACATAACCAAGTCTGAATTCCACACCCAAGTAAGAGGAGGGTTGGCTATTCAGTGACCTGCCATATCCCTCCTACCTCCAGAATTCTACTTTTGTGATTCTTCACCTTGGTGGAGTTTTATTAATACCTCTATTTTTTTCAATTAAATCTTTAGGAACTACTTAAAAATCTAGCCATTAGCTTATTATTCCATACAATTAGTTTACTAAGATCACCTATTATTATAGTATTCTATATTAATAGCACACTGTTAACATAGTATTCAAAAAAAATATTGAAAGGCATAGGATGTGTCTTCTATCCTACAATGGCTACTTAAGCTATCTTCTTAAATGTTACTCCAAGAACTTTTTTTTTTTTTAGCATGGTATGTAATTTGCTTT